>JAAMPD010000538.1:0-46719 GCA_025266255.1 Trissolcus basalis | reverse complement strand
TTTGCTGTATTTTTCAAGTTCGACTTTAAAATCAACCGATTTGATTGGTTCAAATTTAAAATTTTTCAAGTTAAGGTTTAAAAGTAGAGCATATTCGCTTTGAAATTATACTTCTTTTTTTACAGTGTATTTTTCAAAAAGGCAGAATATTTGTTCTGCGTTGAAATGTTCAGTCAATGGACTGTAAAGATTGTCTATAGTACGATGGTATTTCAGCACGCAACTTTTTGCGTTTCGTTATGTAACAGTATCCACCCGAGCTTTTAACCAAAGAGTGAACAATTCTCATCGCTGAAATTATAGTTAAAAAAAAAGGTTTTGGAGGTTTGGATTTGTGGTTTGGCATCACATTTTTTCTAAATAATATTAAATGTTCTTTATATTTTTGAAATGAAAGAACCTGTCTGAGTATTCAAGAGAACATTTTTGTCGTTTATTCTTGGAAAAACATGTAGTGTAACAAAATCATCAAGTCAAAATTGTGCAAAAAATATGATGCCAAATTTATATGTATGTAAAAATAAATGTATAAAGTTGAGCTGGTTGAAAATTTCAAGAATTGTATAACTGCAGAAAAATAAATTCTAACGTTTCTTACTACCAGTTAGAGCCACCATAATCAGTTTGAAAACAAGTACTAAGGGGACTTTGCGCCCTGTCCACTCGGATGACAAGTGTACAAAAGGGTCTTTTTTTTGGCGAATTACAGAACACTTGAATTTAGCCAAGTTCGAATAACTTAATGAATTATAATTAGCGTGCAGCTTATTTGGCAAAAAGTTTTTCGCGCAGCTTCCTGAGAGACTTGTTAAAAGAGCAAGATAAGGTTCAAGTTCAAAAGACCCGGGGGCTAATGTAAAAGTGACGACAACAGTCTGGTGGCGGGTTCGGCTGTATACGTGACTAGGGCGTAAGTTCGTGAGCCCGGTAAACCGAGGTTTAATTACAAGCACGAAGCACATGAGACACGCTAGTTTTACACGGACTGCCGCGCATCCATTTGCCTTAGTTTATGTAGCGTGAACTGTCTCAAACTTAGCCGGTTGGGCTGTCAGCTTTAGCGATCACTTTCAAACCTCTGCCAAGTGTATTTCGCAACATGTGCATATAATCGCCTGATCTAACATTTTTAATCTAAACTTCGGATCTACATTTGTACATCTAAATTGCAAATTAATACACCCTGTGGGAGATCGTGAAAGCGATTTGAAAAGTTGAGCTATTGAATGTTGCAATTTTCAAAGTCAATTCGCCCTGACTTTGTGCATCACTCGGTTAGGAATACCCGCAAGGGCAGCGCAGATCACATTAAATGTGACTCGTTTTTGCCTGCAAGCTGTGCTTTTCATTGCACTTCAAAGTTCGTCTTCTTTATATAGTCTACGTGTTGCGCCGACCAATTAATAGCGCCAGTTCTGTTCTCAGTTATAAAAATTTTATACCACCAGCGTGTTCGGGTCAATTTTTTTTTTGTTTTCTTGTTTTTTGTACAAGAAATAATGGCCGAATTTTTCCAATCGTAATGTGTAACGCCCCCTTCATGATTTTTGTTCTACGAGTAACGTTAAAAGTTTCGAGAGTTCTCCTTTAAGCCTACCAAATTGTTGAATGCAAATTTATTCTTCACGAGGATGCTAATTGTGTATTATTTCATTTTCAAGTTTCCAATCTCGATTCGCTGCTGATTAATAGCTAATCTTCTTACATGGAGCAATTAGTATGGGCTTATAAACTAGGAAAATTGTTTCGATGAAATATCAGTGAACATTCAAGACAAGGTTTTTCACGCTGTCTATTCATCAGAAAGTCTCTATGTAAATCCGCTATGAAAAGTTTTTATAACAGGCAGCCAAAGTCAATACAGTTATTAAACATTTTAAAATAATACAATGAAAGAATATGATTTTGCTTTTAAATTAACAATAAAGTCTTTTTATAATTTTATAACAAAAACTTTAGCACTAAAGTAGAAAATATTGTTTCAAATAAAAATTTTTCTCAATTGAATGTTTGTATTGACTAGTTCTGTTTTCTTGAATTTGATTGACAAACAAAACATTTTATCGAAAACGTTCTTACAGTATTTTGCAATTTTTTTTTTCAGAAAAACCACTGACCTTTAAAGTAATGAACTTTTCCTATGAAGTTGTCGAGAATTTATCTTGCTTCAGTCGCCCAGTGAACATGATGTTACAATCTGACTTTACAACATCATTTTTTTCATCAACTAGTCTTGTTTAAGAATTTTTTTTTACATCAGAAATTCGATATGTCGTAATTTAGAAACGATTCTGCATTCTACATTTCTCATTTTCGGGACTTCTCATATTTTGCTATAGAGTCCTTAATTAATTTCATTTGTGTTTCAAAGCTTCATTATACACTTTCTAAACTTGAAAATCTCCGAAGTTTATAATGATGTTCTCTCCGCTATGTTGCCAGTCAGAGTGAAATTTTCGTGACAAACTCGAAAGACGCTTGTAAACACATGTATTTATACTGAACGAACAATTTGACAAAAGTTGAATAGCAGAAGGAATATACTATACCATTTATGTTACGAACATATGCGTACTTATTCGTGTATATCTGTTGCATTTATGCTAAACATATGAAATTATCAACTTTGAAAATAGATCAACTTTTTGATTCTCTTAAAACCTCTCTTTTATTTGTAACACTTAATTTATATTTAATCTAATTTATATACAAATTATATAACTTATAAGTTGAAATATTTTCATTGAGAAAAAAATGATTGATGTACATCTTTGACGAATATATTAAATGTTCTTAAAATTTGATTTTTTTTATGAGGTTTATAACGTATATTCGACCTTTATATTTTTGCGAGACATTGTTTAATATTGACAGCAAGTTTTATGAGTTTCGTTACCGTTCGTTTCTGAAAATCGTTGAACCCACGAGCCCTGCGCCATTTACTGACGGCAATATTATTCAAGTTTCATCTCACGAGTGTATTTGTCTCTGTGCGTCGTCGCAGTGACGCAAAAAGCTTCGTATTTTGGTGGCCGATACAAATGCAGCCTGAATAAAACATGACGCGTGCCGTGCGATCTGTATTCATCGGTATGCCGAATCAGGCCTTACGACAAAATGAAATCGTGAAATTTACGATCGCGCGCGAAATTATGTCATCCCGTGGATTCTTGATCCCCTTCAATCGTATCTTATTTGGAATAAGCACATCTCTTCCGGCTCGCAACCACCACTCAAACGTTTTTCCCATTTATTCATCCAACATTTTCTATTTGTCTTAAATAAAAAACACATGTTGTTTCCCAAAATTTTGCATCCATCCTTATATTCGCACGGAGATTCTGATTTCGCTTCGTGCTTTTGTGTTTTAAAATAAATATCCCCGGTATTAGAATTGCAAATATTTTCTTTTTTGTGTTTTTTTTTTGTTTGCTTTTTCACAGTTTACCTTTCCGTTTCAGTGAATTCTTCTCGCTGAAAATAAGGAGGGACAGGCTCAGAAGATCTGTCCGAACGAACGTTGATTCATTCCACTGTCACTTGAAATAACACATTTGAACAGATTCTCTTTTTTTTCTTTGACTATGAACAGAGTCAATTTTCGAATTTATCTTATATATTATTCTATATTGGCTTGGAGAAACATTTTTCATTCGTCCAATCTTTCTTTCTACTCGATATTTCATTTGAAATGATGAAATTTTCAGTGCATCATTACAAACTGATTCGTCCCACAAAGTTTGAGCTTTGCGCATTACACGGTCGACAAATTTCGGATATTTGAATCGCAATTGTTATGAGTGCGGTGGATGTTCCAGAAACAAGATTTCACATTTCTCGTTCTCTCTGGGAACCAACGAGAGGCAATTTTTTCCCAACGATTGTGAGGTAACTTTATACTTTTGTAACGGCAACGTGGAGTACCATTCTCATAGAGGAGAATAGGTCTTATCCGGGCGTCTGACAGGTGGAAATACATTACGTAAGAATCGGGCGCGCTAAACGTGTCTATCCACTACTAAGATGAAAAGGCGCTTATGCACTATAAGTGAGCGTCACTATGTTTCACTCATAAAAAAAGAACTCACTTATATTTATATCTCAGATCGTAAAAGTAAACAAAAAACTTTTTTTTCTTTTTCATTTCTTTTAGTTGGTTGTATCATTAACTGCAACTTTGAATAAATATTTATTGTTGAGGATTAAATTTCATATCTATGTTCAACAAAATATAATCTTATGTTTTTGTTAAATAACAGAAATAATTGAATCAACATTTTTTCACTATCACATTCAGGAGCTTTTTATGTTTATTTGTTTAAAACAATTCGGAGTTGAAAATCGAGCGTTATGAATTGTTTATGAAAGATATTGACTTTTTGTTGACGAGGAAATGCCTTATCGAGAGAAAAAAAAATCTTGTGAAACTGAAGCAATTTCGCAAAAGCATTTGATAATATAGAACGAGGGACAAGGAACACGTATACAACCGACACAGCTGTGAAGGTAGACAGCATGGTATCGGTTTTAACGTTTTTTTTTTTCTTCTTTTTAGCCGGCGTCAGTTCGTATTGTACAGCTCGAAAGCTCCTGCTTAATGACTTCTAGGAGAAGAGAATCTGAACCACGAACTGCTGCAAAAGTTTGTTGCACCGGGTACCAGGAACTTGGAAAATCAGCGTAGCATTTACGTTAATAAGATGAAGATGGAGATTCGCATTAACTTTGTTATTGCATTAGCTCAGGGACTTAAAATGTTTACAATAAAAATAGTCCGTTGTTTGCATTCTTCCATGGAGCTTAACCTTATTTTTCAAGCAAACTCCCAATATTTAAACTGTTTGAATTTAATGGAACCTATTTTTAGAATCAAATTTTTGTTCAAAGTGATATACATACTGGAAGATAAATTTCAACTTGCAAACTTGAGAGTCAATTTTGATATTCATGAAAGATAGGACGCGCAACATTTGAGAAAAATGTTATTTCATTTTGTTTAAATTGGGATAAACAAAGTTATGTCAAAAAAGAATCAATATAAATAGGGTACACTTTAGGCTCGAACTATCGATCGATTGGTTCGCAGCTATAAGCACTCATGGCAAGATTACGCTAACTCCTGATAATGGCAACATGTATAGCTTGATGGAATTAAGAGCCCGCAGTTTCTCACTGTCAATTGATTTTACGCAAGCCTAACAACGTCAATGCCAAAGTATCGCACAGACTATTATCCAGATCAGACTTCACTTATGTGAAAACAAAACCTTTAGTTCCCCATTAAGTTCATCCGTTCTCACTTTCATATTATCATTTTCATCGTCGTAACAGTACATTTATCCCGTGCATGTTTTTCCTCTTAACAAACTTTAACAAGCTCCTGTCATTTATCAGACCGACTAACAAGTCGCAAACATAAACACAACCGCTAACGAGAATTTCTGAAGAAGCTTTGCCAGCCTCTGTTCATTATAATTAGCGCAAACACTTTATTTTAAACTGAACAAAAACTTGCTAAATTAAACAAAGACGGAGTTTAATATATTAACATTTTCGTAACTTTTTCTGACAGATGCTGTGTAACATGTTATGATTAGGCTTCTCCACAAGCGAGGGATGAATCTTACTTGTTTAAGCAATTTGCAAAGGTGACATTAGTTAAAGGCATTTTGCCTTGGCTTTATTAACGCGTATTCATCAATACCAGATACGTCGCTTTGAATTAAGTAAAGTAACGCAGCTTTGCCAGGGGCTGCTACGAGCATCATAATCATCAAACGCCAACCTGTTTGTCGCGTCATACATTTTCGTGGCTAGAACAAATTTTGAGCCGAGTGATAGCACTGAACTAATTAATATCCTCGCCAACGACGTTCTTTACCGGAATTAGAGGTTTACAACATTTCCCTGCAAATTCTTCTCTGCCTGACTGATTTCGCATCTTTCACTTAATTGACTAACTTGCTGTCGTGATGATAGTTTCTTCTGAATTTCGTTCAATATTAATCCTTATTACACCAGGAGAGCTTGATAAGCCAAGTTTTTTTTCAATTGCTATTTTATTTACAACAAGATCCATTCATAAAATTGAGTTTTCGATACCTGAAAAAAAAAGTTTGGAATTCCTACTGATGGTATTTTGTCAGAAGAGCAATTTCGTTTCTATAGTTTACAATGGAATTCAAGAAATGTGTGTGAAAAAAGAATGCAATTTTTGGTTACATTCCCTAAAATCTTTTTCAGATGATACTTAATTACACAAAATGTTGATAACTTTTTAACGGAGTTATACATTTTTAAGACTTTGCAAATTTCAAATTGAAATCGCACGGATGACGAATAATATTTAAACCTAAAAAATTAATCTTGACTTAATGATATATAATTATACCCTCGAGGCTTTAAATTGGCAATGCAAACACGGAAACTCCGTCGAATAGATGAAATACTGCTAATACCGGATTAAAAATTTAGGTAAACTCTCTATAGAGTTTACCTAAATTAGGAAATAAAAATTTTGATAAGCTTCTAATGAAGTGTTTGTTTTGTATTTTCTACACATTCTTTTTACGAAAATGTGCAACAAAAATATGCAGACATTTTATATAAGTTATAAAAAAAATTTGATGGAAATGTTCAATTATTTTTTCAAACTTTATGTCGTTATTTTTTTCTCCTGTTTCCGGATACATAATTACGCCATCCTGCTCACAATTTTGCTGTGCTAAAAAATCAGACTTAATTTTGTTACAATGTCAAATGTTTAAAATTGTCAATCCATGTGTATTTTTAGAATTTTGTTTCACTGGTATGGGCAATTTGATTGCTTTTCATTCTTCTACTATGCGCTGATCACATTTTTGACTTTCGACTATCAATTTCATTATTTGATATTTATTTTAAATGTTTATTCTGTAAACCATTGAGGATGAACCAGGATTAGAAAACTATACGGTCACATGTCATGTTTGGTAGTCAAATTTTTTACTGGAAATCGTTTTCAATTTTATCTCAATTTCGTAAACCATCATTTGGTTCGGAACGCCTGATTTAATTAAACAAATTGCGACCCTTGAGAGTACGCGCTTGGTAAAACTCTAATCAAACAGTCTCATGCGATTTATTCAATCGATCATTGAACGAGTTTTCGAGCGGGCTACTTTGGAAATTACTTTCAAAAAATTAAAACCCTAAAATGACGTGTTGATTGTTTACAAAAGATCATTTCGTGCGCATGAAAAAAATCAAGAATCAAAATTGTATCGTTTAAATACAAAAAAAATAATAATAGATTAATTTGATTGAATCAAATTAAAGCATATAAAATTTACCAGTTTTATACTTTTTGTTACAGTTTTTTAATTTAGTTATGAGTGGATCCTTTACAGGCTCTTTGTTCTTCAATCATGCTTCATTTTGTAGGCTTTATTATTTTTTATTTGTATTTGATACTATATCCATTGAAATGAAATACACTCATTATTAAAAGAAAATTATTCGAAACGGCTACGATCCTTTTTTTAACATTATTAAAAAATGAAGGTTTAGCTTTGTATTATTAAAAATTAATCGGTTTTTAACAATTTATTGTTTTTTTTTCATTCTCTGTTCTTGAGTAAATGACTTCCCTCACAGAAATATGATATATATTTAAAATATTTAAGTTTTTGTCGCTGGAAATATATTTTATATATATTTTAATATATATTAACCGTATATTTTCAGTTAAGATGTATCAAAAATATATCTTTAATTCTATTCTTGAATAGAAAATAAGTATATATGTTCCACAGAATTTCTGTTATCAATCTCGAAAATAAATATTACATATATAATTTTTTTTCCAAAAATATATCTACCATATTTCGATATAAATTTTTGTGTATATGTTGATATATATTATTTTCCATGAGGGATTCTTTGATGTACGTTTGTCAATTCGCTGTTTTAATACAATTGCCACCTTTCAAATTGGAGCGATTGCTAAATTTGAATTCGGGACAATTGCGTAATCCGAACGCAGGATTCTTATCTATTTTTTTGGATCGACGCAACTGTAGAAGCCGTATTCTGAGGCTACTGCATCACTTTTCCTGCGTCGAACGTTTGTCGTTCGTTACAATTTTATATTCATTTCATCGAGAATTCAAATATTCCATCTCTCCCACTGTGCGCCTTTTGTGACGAATTGTTTCAAGCTCATCGAATAACCATTTTGGCGTCGCTTTATTAAGTTACAGCGATGCCGCGCGCCCATCGAATTTCGAAAATCAACCATTGAATTGAGAAATGAAACTCAATTTATCTCTGGAAATAAAAAAATAGTTCGGCGTTTTTGAACCGGCTTGATTAGAAGTAATTATATTTACTTTTTAGTATTTGTAGTGTATTTTTTCGTAGGATTGAGAATAAAAACTTAAATATTAGCATTGAAAGTCATTACATATTTGATATACTCATCAAACATCAGTTCGAAAACAAATTTTTTACGTGCTCTATGTCACCCAGTGTATAGCATGACTATCATTATTAGATCGCACATTTCACTTTTTTTGCATGCAATCTAACTATTGTAAGTACGGTATATGCGATGAAATGTAACAGGTAATTACTTTTCAGATCCAAGATTACAAATATAATATGAAACAGTGTGACCAGTAGGTATGCAATCTTCGAAACTTCATCATCAACTAGAACTTTTGTACTTTCAAACACCTTTGAAAACAATATTTTGCTAGGAATTTCTGTTTTGCTTTTCCAACTCTTATTACAGAGTGTTTAGTTATGCAATAGTAGACTGTATTCGTCCGTTCTTAAGAATTTAATACTTTTGTCTGTCAACATTTTTTTTTGTCCTTTCCATTAAATCCATTCCTTAATGCGTCCAAAAGTTTTCTCTATTGTGTACAACTAAAATTAAAATTTCTATAATAAAACCCAACGTCTCATTTTTAGTTATTGTTTACGTTGAAATTTGTCGACAATTGAAATTAGAAAATAATTTTGCGTAAAAATTCTTTAACAATTAATTTAACAATTAAGAGTAACAAAAATGTCGACTATATTATTCATAACGATTTCTTACTTCAGCTGAGAATTCAACCAGAGTAAAAAAGTAAAACAGAAAAAATGTAACAGCTCTTTTATTTGATAAGTTTCGAAGAAGGTCGAAAACCAAGGTGCGAAACGTCAACAAGAATGAACTAAGTTTGACGCTAACAATTCTGACTCTGCTTAACAAACCGGTCGTTACAACCCAATGAAGATGAAAATTATAGTTTTAAGGGCCGAAAGTATAATTCCAACACTAAGAGAAATCAGCAAAGTTGCAATAACAGAAATTTCACTCGACGTATGTGATCACCGTACGACTGCAGTGGTGATATTTTATTGTGACTGTGACAAGTTGGCAGACATCGTTTGATGGGTCTGTCAGTATACAAAATAGCGGCTAATCCGAATGATAAATTGGTGCGAAGTCAAATTGTTGCCATCGGTTATGAAAAGACAAAGGAAAATAAAAAAAAAAAAACAAAAATTAAAAAAAAAAAAAGAAGAAGAAAAAGCGCAAAGTGGATCGACAGAAAGAGTAGAAACTCGCTTGAGAGTTCAATGTACTTGGGGCAGGTGTACGAGCGATTGTCGCTTGAAGCGTCTTTTGGCCGCATGTGCGGTTGTTCGCTGGTGTATCCACCTGGTCGGCGCTGCGCCAGAGGGGGATGAATGCACGATCCGAAGAGAAATCTGCCTGCTGAATGGTGGAGGGTGAAAAACAGCGGGGGAGGTGAAGCCGCCGGAGAAGGGTGCGCCGACGGTGGCGGTAGCGTCGCCGGCACACCGTAGCGTTTCTCCCAGTGTTCGCTCGACCGCTCCCTGTCGCACACGTAGCAGAAGCGCGCGGAACCGCCACTCACGTCCACGTGCCGCGCCTCCATTCAAAATCAAAATCGCCCCTCCCGAAGCACCCCCTCCCCACGTTTTTGTCCGTCCCTGGCCTTTTTCATCAGTACCCCCATCGTTTTCAATCGAGTGCAACAGTTGAGCGATAATGGACGCCGAATGCTCGCAGCCACGCTCTCTAGACACTTTGCATTGCAATCGCCAGATGAAAGTCACAATGTTGATTCTCGCAGCGCGGAATCGCGCCTTCTAGATGATGCTGCGCCGAACCAACGAACCATATCAGTCAGACATATCAGTGTGGGCTCCTCTCCTCTTACCTTGTGATCATTTAGACCAGGATAACAGTAGTTAGCACCATGTCTCAAGCCAGAAGAGTGTCTTTGCAAAACAGCCACTCGGGCTCTAACAATATTCAAGCCAACGATCTGGACCTTTCGGCTTCCGCAGTGCTCGAGATCCAAACCCGGGGAATCCCCCTTCCTGGCATGGTAGGACCCAGGTCCATTCACAACAGTCCGGTTCACATAGCCGCCAATTCGGTCCACGGCTTCGTCAACCCCTTAGGACCAACGGGCGCAAGTCCGCCGATGTCCATTGCCGGCATGCCTCATCATTCGCCGACACTGCACCCAGGTATCGATTGATTTTTTTTTCTATCAATCAATCGGCTGCACGACTCCTCATAGATGAATGATTGACGCGCGAGTTGCACTTTTTTTCTGCTTCCCGGGATTTTAATGGATTTTAGATGTTCCCCCGACAAAAAGGTGATAAAAATGCCCTCGGATCATATGATATTGTTCCACGATTTTCCAAACTTCATAAATTGCGCGCACGTTCGACACAGCGAACCAAGTCTATAATAATATGTGTTACAAAATTGCATCTGGGATGCACAGTTTTTTCTTTTTTTTTCTTTTTTTTTTTTTCACAGCTGGCCTTCCGTGCTGTGCTCTGTTCTGTTCTGTTCTGCTGTGTTCTGCTCTGCTCTGCTTGACGGCGAATTCGACTGTACGGAGAATGAATTTGTAATTAAAACGTTGGCTGCATAATTAATGAGATTTTAATTTGTTATGCATCAAGATAATGAGCTTGTGTTGCGCGTAAGGCAAGCTTTGCGAAACACATTCAGTCGTTGCGGATCTTCGGATAATTGAAAAATATAATATTATCTTGTTTATTATTTTATTTATTTATTTATTTTTTTTTTGCCACGGGGTCTTTTGTTTTTATCATGATAATAATAATAACATGACAAAACGAGAAGAGAATTCGAAATGTTTGAGTAACATAATAATGAAGGCAATTCGTTGGCAATGATCTTTGTAATAATATTTGTACATTCTCATTACAATTGCAGCAGCACAAAAATAGAACGGGAGTGAGATAGATTAAAAAATTGTTCTCTGCTTTAGCGACCCCGGAAAATGTGCATTATGAAAATAGACTTGAATTCCACATCGAGTGAAAATAAGAAGAAAAAAAAAAGACGATGTTTGCCCAATGTATATTCGTTGAATAATATCGTATAAGAACCGAGAGAGAATCGCAATGTTTATCCTGGCTGAAAAAATAAAAAAAATAAAAAAATACAATAATCGTGAATGAATTGTAATCAAACTTCTTTTACCGTCGCGAATCATTTTTGTCATTGCAAAATTGGAAAGCGGAAAGCAACACACACCCGACCGAGCAGATAACAAAACACGTGAGATTATTTCTTGAGTTTATCGATTCTTTTGATTGAATTTCCGTTGAATTCCGATTGCTCGTTATTTCACTTTGGTTTTTGCTGTTACTCGTTTTTGTTCGTCGTTTTGTGTCACCCGCGGGGTGCAAGGGGCGAGGGCGCCAGTTCATCCTCATTTTAACGAAGACGTAGAAAAAAAAAAATGGAAGACCGTGCGTCTTGCTCGAAACGCCATTCACGTAATTGCGAAAATGTCGAGTTGCGAAATGAAACTGAGAATCGAACGGGGTGGCGGAAGGGAAAAAACGCCGGGGTGAATGGAAGAAGAGTGAGTGCGAGAGAGACGGATAGAGTAAGAATGAACGGTCTCAAGATCTATTATGTGAATGTCCGCCCAAAGGCGCGGAGAAGGTCGCAGTGGGTTCTGCTTATTCCGCTCACGGCTTGCCGGTTCGAGTTGCGATGAGTTCCGGTCACGGAACGGCCACGGAATCGGCGTTGCCGCCGCCTCTTCACATGATTAGACAACGAAAGGATTCCGCGCACAGTATCGGAATGTTGCCAAGACGAGGCTCGGACGTTGTTTCGGTTCTGCCGGACACCCGGCTACCGGCATCTTCCGAACTACGTGGCCCAAGGCGTTCGGATTTTGGTTTGCAGCCCGGTACGTCTTCATGTTTCATGCACCCACCTTCGTCGTTTGCACATTCTCTAAATTGCACCTCACCCACCAGATTCCCTCTTGTTTTAGATGCACAACTAAAACCTCTCATAATTTATTCCGTGTTACTTGAACCGCTAATATATTTCACAAAGAAATGAGACTTGCTTTGTTGATTGACCAATGTTTCTGCCAGCGAGGGAAATTTCACCTCGCTCAGACGTCTCTCAGAGCTGCCTAATTTTCATTCAATTTTGTTAATAACTCTTTTCCTCGCTACAAATTGGTATACAAATGAAATTCGTCGCACCGTACCGTTCCATGGCGTACTGATTAGTTTTGGCTTGTTTTCGTGTTTGTATGCGATTTAAACATGTTTGCGAAAAAAGCACAACTGCACGTTTGCTGACTTGCAAAATAAATCCTTGAGTTGAATTTTTTAAACTCACATAAAATACGTGTAAAAATTGTTAAAAATCTCCAATTTTATCAAGTCTGACGATAATGTAAATTATGCATTCAGGAACAGGGTACAATTTTTTTTTCCGCAAAATTATTCAACGATTTTTCAATTATGATGAAATATTAAACGATTCTTATAAGCACTAAATTGATAGATCTTTTAGAATACAATTCACTTGTCGAATATATGGCGTATAATAATATTTCTTATCGTGGGTGATTTTTTTTCTTTTTTGGCCATATGTCAAAGCCACTTGGTCATATGTTGGTCAAAGCATTGATATTTAAATTTATTCGATTTAATCCCAAAGAATTGTACCTCACGGACCAAAATATATACTGAAAATATAAAAAATATTTTTTTTCTATATAAATATATTTCCGGTAATACAGATTATAAATGGAATATATTTTTTCATAAATATCATTATATAAATTTATGAAATATAAAATAAATACGGCGTATAAATTAAGATATATTTTACTGTTTATATTTTCGTCCGTGAGGGAATTGTATAATAATATAATCTACTCGAATGTAAAAACAATACGAATAATGCGCGATATTAAATTAAACATTCGTAAATGAAAATAGATTCTGATGTTGTTATATAAAAGTTATAGCAAAACAAATTTTATCAATACACAATGAGTGTTCTTAAATTGCACTGAAGTGTTTTGATGTTGTTTGACGGTTTAATTCTTTAATTTGATCATGGATTTGTAATTTAGATACGAGCGTACGTGGATCCAATCAATTGTAATTAGAACCCGTCATTCATAATGAAGTTTATCGTTGAGTGCGGATCTCGTCTGACATAATCATCCCTAGCGAACGAAACAAAAAGTGGAAACTTGAATTCAACAAAAAATACAGTTTCTCTTATCATTTGAGCCCAACATTAATTTTCAAATTAGATCAAACATTAGCTTTAGCTGCAAAAACTTTTATTCTTGCTTGCCAAACAAAAACTTGTTGATTAGGAAGCTGAAATGAAAGATATTTTTGATGTAATATTTTTGAAAGTACGAAATAACTTTTGATTATAACTATACTGCCTAAACCACGGAAAGTTAATATAAATTATAATATAACTTGCGTTCTTGTTGTATAGGTACAAAATTGATATGCACAGTGCACTTGTAGCTATATATATTTGTAAACATTCATTTTAATATGTACTTGAGCTTCTAAAGTGGTTGCTCTAATCAACATTTGATGAAGTATAATAAAAATCGGAAACATTGTTGATAATATATTCTCAACGCGAAATTAAAGGAAACCTTTGTGTTTGGGAATTGTTCAAAACTGAATCGGGTATTAAAATGGTTCACAAATAAGGGAGCACACATTTTGCGAAACAGTTTGTCATAGCCACTAAGTGTAAATCAGACTGGAAAATGCAAACAAAATAAATACAAGCAATTTAATATGAGCGTCAAAACATAGTAGCCGAGTACACGCGATATTTGTGTGTTGAATCATTAATAATAGGTCTTGTTCGCGTGGCGACGATTCATTTGCAATTCATTCGCAGGTTAATAAGATTTGACCGATATATCTTGGCGCTGAAGACACTGAACAGTTGATTGTGCAAAAGTTGCATCCGCCATGCCAATTGAGCCGCAGATGACGAAGGGCATTTTTGCCCGCCACTGACTTTTCTTTCCGGCTTGGCCTGTTCATTACAACTTCGTATCTTGATTATCATTCAGCTTGATTGCTACTTTAAACCTTTGCCTGATTTATTCCAACTCGCAACTTTGGCTCTAAATTTGCGACCGTCAAATATTTGCATACAACATGAAAACTCATTTTCATGATTTTGCGAAATGTTCATTATCTCGCGAGGGGGACACCAAATAACTTGTACAAACGCAAAAAGCTTCTCAAAATGCATCAGACGATATTCGTCAAGTTTCCAGTTTCTTGTAATTCAAAACCCAGTCGAGTCAAAAAGATGAGACTCGAGGTAAATTTAGGATTATGGACGGACAATTTCAATGGAATTGCGCTTTTGCCATCACGTTTTGGACACCGCAAACAGATTTCAGTCTGTCGAATTCGCAATTTCACTTCAATCGATACTGCAACGTTTAATGTTCCCGAGCGGTTTGCATAATATATACAAAGACGAGAAACACGCTTGATATAGGGCACTTGCTCTGAAAGAATGCAATCCCGTACATATATTTATTCACAAGTAGTTGTTATTGCACGCAATTTGTATGTACGGCGAGAAATTTAGAATTTCTTTCTACTCGTCTTTTTTTCTCTCTCTGATAAAATATTGCTCGCGTTTGGTGTACCATAGAGCAAGAAATTATGACAGCGCGCAACGAATATACTTATTATCTTTCAACGGCACACTTCTCAAGAACTTAATTTTCATTATCTATTTTTTTTTTTTTCACTCGTTTTATTTGTTCGTCTCAAGCCAGTCACAGATTCAAGCGCATCGCAAAAAACCTCCCCTGAATAATCCCGAATTGAGTAAATTAAAATGTGGCATTTCCTTGAATTCAGATGTTTTAAATTCCGAAACGTGATGGTATAGAAATTTTAATCTGGCTGTATTATGAACTTGACCAGCAAACCATAGCACTAGGCCGAGTCATGACCAGTGAGTCTGAACAGGCTCTGCTACAATATATAACAGGTGGATTTTAATATGGGCTCTTGTCAGGAAATCAAAACTGTTCTGATAGAAGCCCGATAACCTTATTTGTATTCCATATTTGTCCCTGATAAAACGTCTTCATCAAAACACAATTTCGTAGATACATTTTAAAGTTGAAATAAATTTTTAATAATGTAAAAAAAGTAAATACTCTCACAGACGAAAATGTAGTCACTAAAAATATATAATAAATATTACCGCTTTTTATAAATTTTCTATTGGAAAAATATATTTTATTTCATATCTTAAAATTTTATAAAATAAAATCTATGAAAAATATATAATAAATAATAATATTCTTCATATTGCATATATTGGAAGTATATATAGAAAATATATAGTTTATATAGAAAAAATATATTTTATGTATATTTTCAAACTATATTTTCGTACGTTAGGGAAAAAATACATGTGAATATATTTGAATTTTATATTTTTCATATAAGTATAATATATTTTTTCGATAGAATGTATATTTATTATATATTTTATTCATTTAAATATTAATATATTGTAAATAAATATATTATTCATATATTTATTGATTTATCGCCGTTTTATGAATAATTTATAAATGAACTTATTTGTAAATGATATATTTGAAACATAGAAAATGTGTGTAAAACATAATTTGAAATAAAAAAAATAAAATTATGAATATAATAAATATATTTTTATAGAATAAATATATTTAAAATAAAAATATATTTGTCTGTGTGGGTAATATTGAAAAAAAAAACTAATAATAAATAAAAACAACAACAATAAATAAATAGAACAAATTGAAAGTCTGTTCGAAATCAAAATGCCAAGTTACTGGTCTCACAGGGCTCAAGTCCTCTGCGCAACACATGAGACAAACGTGTTGTGACATTGTTGACATCTGCGTTAACCTAACTTTTATTACAACAGGATTCTTCCCTGTCTAACGTAAAATCCTGTCACATATATTGTTTTTTTTCCACTTCGCATCGTTGTTTGAAAAATTGTTTTGAGAAAATAGTACTCAAACGAGTACTATTTTCTGTATGCAGCTATAATGCAATTAATTATAAACGAAATATTGATTTATAAATTCAATTAATCTTGATAAGTGATCAAAATTTGTTATCCCAGGGTAATCCCGATTAGTTGCATACCGACTGATACATGTATTTTGATTAAGACAGTCGGAATGAGGTTTTAGCGTCTATTAAAAAGATTGAAAAAAGGGGAGAAAAAAGTTGAACGAGAAAGGTTAAAGTGTGTAGCTTTTTTGGTCCGAATATCATGGGCAATAAAGAAGACAAAGTGAACAACGTGAAATCCCTGCGCGGTAATGGTTATCGAAGTGGTAGCCGCACTGGTGTTCTGTCCAATGTGCGAAAATTATCTCTCGTTTGAACACGCGATCGTGAGTTACGATCGTTTGCCTATATATGCACAATGTAATACCACCTAATTTCAATGCTGCGAGAGCTTATTTCTCATAAGATCTACTGCTTGCCTCTAAACAATGAAACTTTCTCCGTATAATCGAGAAAGTTTAGAATTTACCGTCTGTCTATCTGTGCTAAAATAATTACACACACGTCATAAACCGGGCGAACATTCCTTGCAATGCATCATCTTTCGGTATTGAACTTTCTTGAGATTTAATTTTCTTATCTTTGAAAGCGCTACTTGACGGTTTCAGTGCAACCGTTTTCCGGTTATTCGGAAAACTAAAACGGGATTAAAATAATACCCGTTGAATATTTGATTGTGTTTGAGTGTGCAA
The DNA here is from genome assembly GCA_025266255.1 of Trissolcus basalis. Classification (NCBI taxonomy): domain Eukaryota; kingdom Metazoa; phylum Arthropoda; class Insecta; order Hymenoptera; family Scelionidae; genus Trissolcus; species Trissolcus basalis. Next base: position 29,563 of record JAAMPD010000538.1, on the reverse strand, counting down.
TTAAGTCTTTGATGCGAAATTAACTGGTTACACGTAAACGAATCCCCATGATCGTTTGAATTTCATCGTTCCAAAACAGTCTGAGAACTGGATGCAAGGTCCTTTAAGCCTCTTTGCTATGACGATAATCTCGAGAGTTTGCGAAATCCCGCACGCTGTGTACCAATTGTAACGAGAATCGAAGTTTACAACCCCGCCGGATAATCTACTTCGCCTGAATTCGTATCAAGATGTTTGTTCACAAAAATATAGCAGCCAAACTGTGAGCTCGAAACGGCACGATTTCGGCTATTGCGATTCAATGAAACGATATTTTAAGACTGTCAAATCACTAGACAAGCAATTACGTGACGATTTGCGTAAAAGTGTAACTTAGCCATACGAGCTGACACATAATAACAAAGAAGAAACTTTCTTTGGTGGGATCTTGTTAGATGTATGTGAACACATAGATTAGACCCGACCGTGCGGTGCATTTAATGTCAAAAAGATAGGAAATTATAGGGAACGAGCGAGTTTGTGAATTCAAGGGAAACGTTCGATTTCTTTCGCTGGAAATCGAAACTTTGAATTAGCCCAAGACAAGAAAAAGCTAAAGTCGAGCGGAAAAAAGGAGTATTTATTTTTGTCGGACGTATCTTGATTTTCCGCTGATGAAAATTGATTGAAATTGTAAGTGAAAAGGTCCACGGTATTCATCGGTGCAATTAAATGAACGAAAATACGGGAAATTAAAGTTCACAATTGTGTTTGACAATAAATCATTATTCTAGCGAGAGAGAACGTCAGTGGTTTTGTGCTATATCAATTGCGATCGATGTTTGATGGGGCAAATCCAGCAAGAGCGTCGTCTGACAGATGGAACCATCACAATTATGCTCATGGAGGCCGTTTCAACACACAGCCTCCAAGGACCATTGTCGATAATTACGACCACAGCTCCGAAGCCTTGATAGATACCTTGACCGACCCATTAGATTATGCGTATACTCGCGTCAACCCAGCTCACAGTAGTATAAAATCTTTATGGTCAGACAGCTGCTCTTACTTTTATTAATACTCCTTTTATTATTCAAATACACATTCACTTGATTATAATTCATTATTTATCAGCTACTTAAACATACTTTCAAAATAAAATACAATGTGTTGAATATAAACTACCAATCAGCCTATGAGTGACACTTGAAGATAATTGCCACACTTCAAATAACTTTTATAGGCTTTAAAGTCTAAATGTTTTTCATCTTTATTAATATTGTTTATCTTTTATGTTTAAAAGAAATTTCGGACGTTACATTTTATCTCATCCTATATTTTACGTATATTTTCTATATTTAAAATATATCAGTAAATGTTCTACATATAACTTGTTTATAAATTATTTATGAAACTGCAATAAGTTATATAAATAAAATATAAAATAAATATACATTTTATTGAAAATAATATATTATATTGATATGAAAAATATATCTGTGGCGATTTGCAATAACCAGTTAAGTTATATGTAATCCCTATGACGTTTACTGGTTATTGCAATTCATCACCACAGATATAATTCAAATATATTTACACGGATATTTCTGTCGATCTCTGTGGAATGTGTTTTTTTACTCTAGTCGATCTTATACATGTCATGATTGTATGAATTTGAATACACTTTTTATTTGTAAATTTACTTTAAAAATTTCTTGTTAATCTTAAAAATATATAAACTAAAAACTCCTTCAATTCTAATTTGTCTTTAACAGAAAATGTGATTTAGTCCATTTCAACACTTTTATGAATAATAGGTGGTTATTTGGTTGACTGATAGAATAGAAATGAAATTCATGTGATATAAACCTTATACTACTTAATGTGTTAAATTCACACTGTTGTCTCGAGTGATCTGTGAACGAGCCAACACGTATAGTACACGGTTAGTCAGTTTGATTTGTAGTCAAATCATTGTAAGTCATATATCCTGTTCGGATTGTATCGTGGAATCCATCCATTTACAAAATGCCACCTGGCATTGTGATGAATGTCTTATACATTAACTTGTTTACAGTTCCTTACACTCTTCTAGATCTAAATTTATTACGCATTCCATTTCAAAGTTTGAACTTTGTTCAAAATATTTTTTCAAATTTTTTTATACACTGAGAAAAAAATTGAACAAATATTAAAGTTTACATCAAATTTTGATGAATGAACATAAGAAATTAATAATAGTTTAGTAATTTTTTTATGCTTATTCGTCAAAATTTGCTGTAAGTTTTAGTAATTATTCCTGAATTTTAGATATGTCCCCAATATACTGTAAAGTTTAGTAAATTTTGATAGAATTTTTTCCTCAGTGTAGCAAAATCAATATCTACTTTGATGAATTAAAAAAAAATAAGCAAGAAATACTGATATATAATAATAATAAGTCAACAACCATGAAACAGATTTTGTATGAAATTTGTTGATCAATAAATGAAAACAGACGAAGCATAAAACAACGTAGAAGAAGAAATACTGAATAAATGATTGATCAAATGAATGTATAATTAACAGAAATAATAGTCTGGGTGTGAATACGTGACGTGAAGGAGACGCGTATAAATAAGGCCGGGTGTTATTAGTGAAGCTGCATGGTAGGAAGGGTTGACATATCGGAGCACGTGCACGAGCAAGCGAACGTCGAGAGCTTCATAGGTTTAATAATAAGTCATCCAAAGAAGTGCGCTGGTGGCCGTTAAACTGAGTCCCATTCCCCTTCGGAGCCAAGGTGATAGATCAGCCACTTACTTCCGGACCTGGTCCAACGCGAGGGTACTGAACCCTTGCTTTTGCTCTCGCTCTCTCTCTCTCTCTCTCTCTATCTCTTTCTCTCTCGTCTCCTCTTTAGCGAGCAACCCGCCCGCTTCTCGGCATTATTCAACCGACTCAGCTCAGGATGCATTTAAGTGCGCGCCACCTTGGCTGCTCGAGCCCGTCGTTTCGAATTATATTATGGCGGAACGTCAAATCTCTTTCCGCCCAAATAAGCCCTACCTTTCTTTACCTTTTCAACTTTTTTTCTACACTTCAGTCGGATTAAAAACTCCGTAAGGTGATAATTTGAAATTCCCTTTCGCTGCCCAATCAAGCGACAAGTGCAATATTTTTCATAATGGGTTGAGGAGGAAAAAAAAAAACAAACAAACAAGTTGGAATAAAAATAAATGGACTATAAAATGCGATGAAGAACAAAATATAATACACGTTTGTTTTCATCAGCCATTCTTTCTTCTAGCCTCGATATTGTTTGATGACACGTGTTCACGGAACTTTGTGTATATAAGGATCTTGTTGAAAGGTATCGTATTTACATTGAGATTGTCAAATGCCAATCGTGTGCCAAACACATTTGTTTTCACCCTCTCGCAAAAACCTATCAGGACGGAAGATTGCGAAGCATCGAAAGTACATTTGTTTTTTCTAATCCCATTGTGAATCGAATTTACTTGATGCAGATCGAACTAAATGCAGGCGATAAGAAACAATAGGATTACGGTAGTGATAAACATTTGTTTTTGCATTTGGATGCTGTGCAGATACTTTTGTGCGTCAACAAACAATGTGATGATTTTGCAGCATGCATTTCTCTGTGTGTTAAATAATAATGCGAATGGCCAATTGCACTTTTAGATATTGAAACGCGAAAATGTGCAAATCTGTCTATAAACGTAAAAGATATTAGCAATTGAAATTGAAAATTATGAGCGTATTTTTCATTTCAAATTTTGCAAAGTCCAGTTACAATTGCAAGGCATGATCATCAATATGTAAATTTATCGATTATGAGGATAAATTTATGAACGCTTCAATTTTTTGATCACATCACATTTGTTATTTCATTTGGTATTACATTTTCTTGTTTTACTTTGCCGGCGCATAATTGAAGCGATCAGAATGTTGATGAAATGATATGACGAATTATCTCTACGGATGTTCAGTTAGGTTATAATTTCTCTTTGAAATGATGGAAAGTAATATGCACATTTATCTTTGTCTGTTGCAGTTACGAAGTTACGGGAACATTGGGATGAGACGAACTCAAAAGTGATGCAAAGGAAGACTCAACTGGACGCAATGTTGAGCGACAGTCAGCGATATGAAGCGAAAAGAAATGAGGTAGAAGTGTGGCTATCACGAATGGAAACTCGAGTGGAGAGGATGCGAGCCGTCGGTAATACCGCAGACGTTCTCGAGGCCCAGCTGCGAGAACAAAAAGTATGTCACTTGGCGTTCAAAAGCTATCGCCTTTTTTTTCTTCTTCTCTTTTTCGAGCCGCTTCGTTATTCACTTTGCATAACCGCAGGGCAGCGATATTTATATAACGAGTTGTTGATTTGGTTCAGCTGACCATTCGCATCTGTATGACTTTTAATTTCAAACACTGTTTCACTTTTTTTGCAGTCATTTCATGCCGAACTTCATCAATACAAACATCAAATAGAATTGTTCAATCAGCTCACGCAAAAACTTATTGCGGTTTATCAGCAAGACGATACAACGCGAGTCAAAAAAATGACCGAAACTATTAATCAAAGATATAACAATCTTAACACCAGGTGAGTTCAATTTATCAATCTTTAATGGTATAACATGAACAGCTATTTATTTTTTATAATCTTACAAAATTCGATCAATCATAGAAAAAATAATAATCAAATTTATTTTTCAAAATATATTTTAACTCCCAGTTGTATGTTTTTGAAAACAAATGTTGAATAGTTTATGTTTTTTTTAATATTTGGGTATAAATATTGCAATATAGAGTTGCAAAACAAATAAAATTGTTTTGATGAATTATCAAATAGAGTTATTGATAGCAGAGTAAGTTATTCAATTAGCAAAAAAAAATCGATCGAATAGGAATTCTCAATAAGTTGGTATCGGCCCTACTAGTGATTGTCCATGTTCACAAACGTCTTCATCGTTTAATTTTCAGTATTGTGAACCGAGGAAAGTTGCTTCACTCGGCAGTGAATTCCCTGCACAACTTCGATCGGTCTCTTGATAAATTCTTGGCTTGGCTCAGCGAAGTTGAATCATCGATGGAGGGACTGGAAGCGGAAGCTGATCGACTAGGTGGACGCCGGGATCAAGGAGCACTCAGACGACCGCAACAGCAACTCAAGGTAGGTCCAAAATTTCCACGGATTATTTCTTATGGTCGATCTTGAACGGGATTCTAAGTCCTCTTCAATTAAGAAGTACCATCACTGCGTTCACTGCGCGGCTCATTTAAAGGCGCCATAAAGTTCACAACTCATCAACCTTATCTTTATTAAGTCAAGTTTTTATTACGTCAGATAACGTATCGTTCTGTGAGGAACGCTTTGGCGAAGAAAATGTATTTCGCTTATGAGTTGAAAATGGTGTACGACTGCACGCTCGCATTCTATTTTAAAACTTTTTGAACGAGCTTTATACAATAAAGTTAAAGTTTGTCGGACAAGTTTTAAAATGTTTACAGTAGTTCAACAACCAATGGAGGTGAAACGTTATTGTTTATCTCGTCTCAAAGTAAACTCGATGAGAAATCAAATCTTCTCACATGACTCAAGAGTTTTGTTTGTTTGTTGATTTTTTATATTTGTTCGAGTGGAATGAACCGGCAGTCAAACATAAGATATAGCTCCCCTTTTTTTATCTACTGGACTGAATTGGACAATTTTTGCTTTTTTTTTGTTACTGCGGCAACATATTCTGCTGAGTCGTAGAGTAAAAAAGTTGAATATTTTTTTATGTAAAAAGTCTTATCCCAACCGAAACTTCTATACGGTTTGACATTAATAATCCTTGAAAAGTCTGTCCGACAGGCATTAGTTCTCTATCAAGCTTACTGGGAACGTAACTCACAAGTGATCCGGATCGATTTGCGCTATTATCTCTTGCGTCAGTTGTTATTACTCATTGCAGTGTGCTGAAAGCACGCGCAAAAACCTATCAAAAAGCTAACGTGTGCCAACATTTTTTCAACTAATTAAATTTCAACGTTTACTAGCAGAAAGTCTTATGTCGATGCCAGCCAATATGGTCCTAGTTGGGATAAATCATCCAAAACTAGTTTTATTTTGCTAGTAGATTAAAAATTGACAATTCAAATTGTCAAAACAAAACAAAAAACAAACAAACAAAATTCATTTATTTATTTATTATTTCATGATTAATAACTTTTAAAAACGAGTTCGATAAAAATAAATAGTAAGACATTCAGATTATTACTTTTATAACAGGGGTTCAAATATTTTCAACCTCTCATTCTGGAACAATTATTAACCCTGTAACAAATAGAGATTCAGTTATAAAATATGAAATTAATATAATTTTCCAATAAATTGAATGAAACAATTTTGAAAAATAATGAAAAAACAAAGTCATCATAATTTGTTTTTAAATAAATTTTCATTTATTCAAAAATATTTATTCGAACGGTATTGAAAATTCCAAACTATGATATTGATTTCGTTTTGAATAAATAAACAAAATGTGAGGACCACGCTTATAGTGATACCAATGCAGGGTTAAATTACTGTGTTTATTTATTACACAGTATTGAATGTTTGTATGCATTCGAATTAATAATTAAATTTCATGTGCGTGAATTGAATTAATTCAATCGAGTTAAATATTTTCATTTATTCACAAAAACATTTCGAAATGTGTCCAAATAAAGTCATTTCGAGTTCGAATGTTAGAGCTGACAGTAACACACAGAATATAAAATTTCTCTATTATAATTATAATTTTTTTTTTATAAATTTATTTCACTCATGAATTAATGAATTAATCATGCTACACAATACATTGATAAAAAAATGTAAAAATTTCATGACCCTAAAAAAGTTATTTCAGGTGTTCTAATTACCTCAAAGTGTCACTCTGTTGACCCTGCATTACATAAAAATACCTAATCAGAATCTCTGGTTAGTCTATTGACTTTTCGGTTTGGTTCATCGAAAATTTTTCTAGGACGTTACCACACGATAATAATCTTGAAAAGATAATTATTACTATGAGATTGATTTAATCAAATGATACGTCGGAATTAAATTTTTGCAAGACCGACTAAGAATCAAAATAGTAACCGGTGAAATAATTGATGAATGGACTGGGATTTAATTTGGAACAGTATTGAACAAAGGATATCTGTTTTTTTAATCATGACTCTACTTTATAAAAGAGTAGAAAAAGCTAGAAAACATTGAGGCTTTTTTTGTTAATCAACTGCAACTGCAGTGATGTTTATATAGGCATCAGCCTCATACCGCAATTGAGCCGTTCATCACATCGCATTACAACGTCGAATGGGAAGATTATTGGCTCGTAAACGTAATTTCACAAACATTGATTTCATAAAACCTCATTGTTAGAAATTTATTCATCATAAAATTATCATAAAAATACTCGAATCAAGATTGCATTGTAATATTTAACTCTTTTTTTTTGTTTCGCGCAAATTAAAATTATTTGTCTGAGGGAATAAAATTTGTAGTAGTTGGAGAGCAGAGAATACACTGTAACGTGCATTTTCTGAGTTGAGTTTGTGTTATCAGATAGAGATAAGGATGCGAAGGGGTTGAGATAATAAAGGTTGTAGATCTTATGGAATAAGAAAAGGATTGATAAATAAAGCAACAATGGGACAAGTCGAGTTGCTAGCCAAGCAGCCACTTTCCCTTTTTCACTTCATTGCGCCGAACAGCGTCACGATCGATAGCATACTCTCTGATAGTACGGCTAAGGCTGAGACCGCGCGACGCCACTGTCACGGCTCTACCACCATGTGTGCTAACGCTGCTGCCGGCTATTATCTGACTCTTGCCCATTTTTTTCTACCCCCTCCCCCCCTCTTTCTACTTCTTTGTTTTGTACATATTATCTTTCTTGAATTATTTTACTTATTTGATTTAGACACTCACACTGAAAAAAAATACTCACTGATATCAAGTTTATATATTCTCAAATATATGTGAGAATATTTTCTACTTCATTCAAGTTAAATGTATTTGATTCAAAGTAGCATTTTTTTCAGTAAATTTATAAATATTTTTAGAAATGATTACATTTCCTTTTGCGTTAATTTATTTTAGATCGGGCGATTCTGGTCAATAATTGATCAAGTATTAATAAAAATTGCCCTTATTAGGTAAAATTTGGCGGATTATTGGAAAATTGAAAGCTTTTGGTTATAATTAAACAAAGAATTGATACCTTCCGACGCGAATGAAACTATATTTCTATATATATCTGTTCTCGCTATATTTGAATTGTTATTTTATAATGTTTTAAAGTTATATATACACAATTATAGATTTCGAACTTCTATCAGTTCGAATGTAAATTTTAATGGAATAATATGGAAGGAGATATTTAAAGATAAAAGATTACAAATCTAAAATACACATACATTTTTGTTCATGTGGTTTGAATGTTAAATCAAGAAATAATACCTCTTTCTTGACATTGAATATCATTTATAGACATACATTTTCTCTCTGATTCTCCATGCAAGTGGCAAAAGCAGGCGCTATGTTCTTCTCGTCTGTTAGACGATTTTTGCAATGCCAACTCGACACGCTATCGCTCGTGACCGTTTCTCGCGTGAAGGTAATCTTGAATTCATTTTAAAGCTAAAAAAGATGCAGTCGAGCATTTCAAAAAGAAAAAAAAACAATAAAAAATAATGATTAGAAAGAAATAAAGAAAAATACAAATTATAAATATTTTATACGTAAATATTGTTTGTGATAGAATACCATGTTTCAAAATTACTTGAAATTCTCCTAATTAGACCTAATTTAAACTACGGTTTTAATTTTTTATTTTGTTCTTGTTTGAAGTTGAACAAAAAACAAACTATTCCAGAATCAAGAAATTTAAAAGTATAGAAAATAAAAACAATTAATTTGGTATAGAAAAAATTCTTCGAATATAGTTTTCTTTGAAGCGTCTTATTCGACAAAGGTGCCCCTTCAAACTTGCTCAAGTCGCCGAGTTTGTTTTTCGAACTTTGAAAATTGCACAAACTGCGGGCGTTTTTTTTCCCCTCTAGAGTTGGTTTTTTGTCTGTCTACCTACTGCAATCGTAGAATCTTCGATTAATATTTTTTTCTTTCCATGCGTCTCTGAGTTGCGATCGAAATTTTGTGCGCATGCGCTTTTGGCGCAAATAGAGAGCAGCACAGAGCAAGTATTTCTCGTCGGTAAAGGAGAGTCAGATTTTGCGAGCTGCAATTTCGTTGGGAATTTGCGTGAACATGAGTCGGTAACTTGATAAGGGAAGTTGCAGAAATTTTGGACCGGTAAAGAGTATCCCGAATTGGGAAACAAGATTCAGTTGCAGGTAATCAGTCTATGATCTTCGACTGATAATTCTGCACTCGAACAAATTTTCATCTGATTTTGAACTGATGTCCTACCCCAATAAAATAGAACTCTTTTGCACGAGTTGTTGAACAATTAAACTCCACTCACTTGGTGAAAAATAATTTTATCATCTAATGGATCACCTTAATAAAAACAAATTCATACCATTTTTCAAAGGTGCAAATGCCTGGAACTTGATTCATTTCATCGGATCATTCAAAATTGAATGGATTCAATTTTAAATATACAGTTGAACGTTGCAGTATCACCTGATGATAAACAACAAAAATCACATCAATCAGCTCGCGAATGGAGCGAAGGTCCGGGGAAAATCAGCGAAAAAAGTAACATGAAAAAGAACATTCGCGCGTATTTGTGCAGGTACAATTTAAATTGGTTTCATTGAACTTTGTGTAATTCGGGCACAATGCATCGGAGTTTGATAGGAACGCCGGTTTTGTGTGGAACATTTCATCGAGCTTGTAAATTTGACTGAAATGTTTCAAATTGTTGATTAATAATGAAAAGAAAATGATTGAGAATACATTAGCGTCGGGGTTATAATGGCGGTTGGGCGCGGGGTGGTGTCCATGTTATCAAAATAACAGATCCGGGGGAGTGGAAAAAGTCGCGCCAGCCTCATCGTAACAAATGGGCTTAATTACGTTGTCGTGTATTTGGCGCATCAGCGGGTTGTTATTCCGGACGTTGACGTGAGTCCCTCTTGATTTGCCAACGAAAGAGGACTCGATTCCATTATTGCGCATTCGAATTGATTAACGCGATTGCGGTGATTGAAGCTCGCCGGCTGGTTTGAACCGTTCGTTGGCCGATATTCCGCGGAGTCGAACTGTAACTCTATCGACGAACGGTGTACCGCGCGCGGCGCTGCGAATGCGTTGTCAGAACTTTCGCAACTATAAATATCAATGAACGACGAAACTTTGAAGCCGCAACTTGAGACGCCAGACGCCACGACCTCTCCCCGGATAACCTTGCTGAGGATACTCCAGATTAAATATTATCCGCACTCCAAAGCTTCCGGCAAGGATTACTGGCATCTGCCCAGGGCTCCTCCATTCTCCAACTTTAACTTCTGTTTATTTTGTTCGCCCAAAGCAAACTCCTAGCTATAATATATTTAATCCATCCCGCCCAATAACTACATGTTACGCGATTTCTCATCTTTGGCGGCGGACCATCTCTGATTCCTTTTTCTTTTCTTCTTCTTCTTTTTCCACTCTCTCTTTTTTTTTCTTCTTCCTTTTTACCCAATAACTTGATTCAACGTATCCAATTAACTATTAATAATAGCCAGTATCAATCAAGACTTGCGATGAGAGTTCAGGTATGAAAACAGTAATAACAATTCTGTGTGAAAGGGGGTAAGTTGTCTGGTAAGTAGGGTGAATGAGGAAAAAAAGAGGAAAGTATAAAAATAAAAAAAAGAGGAAATAATGAAAAAGCAGAAAAAGAAACGGCGAGAGATGAAGGCTGGCATTTGTTGCGCGGCATCTAGCGAATTAATGGCGACCGAGTAGTAGTCCCCGTTTGCAAGTAGCGCATTACAAAGAGCTTCTGTCGTGGACGCGTGTGCACACCCACAAACGTTCACCACCGCTAGCCGGCACAATGCTAGCGGACGGATTACGTACGCGTAGGCTCTCTTTTGCACTCTGATGACAGTAACTATATCTTTGTGGGCATGTGCAGGCAGCAGCATCGAGCCAGCCGACAGCGACATCTGTTCCGAACGTTATCTCTCGTGTCCTGGCTAGGCCGCGTTTACAAACTATCGGATTTGTCCAGTCGTCCAAAGACCTCTCTGCTTTATGCTCCAGACTCATCTGATCTTGTCATGTCCATGGCCCCCGAGGTTTCCAACAAATTTTCTAACATTCGTATACGTTCCATTGATAATATAGTAATTTTGAATGAAAAATAAACGACCTTTTGTATTCTTCGGACAAGCTGTTTTATAGAAAGTTGACATCGAAGTTTTCACCCCGCGACAGAAATATGTTGGTAAATTTATTATTTGGTTATATTAATTTTAACAATATTGTCAATTAAAATACCATCCCTTTTTGGCCATGCATATGAATTTATGCATATTGATGATTGCAAAAATAAAATTGATGCGAATTATTTACTATTTTATAATTGAATAAAATAAAATAATATAATATGCTATACGTAAAATGATGGTATCAGGTCTGTTATTTTTTCCTATGAATGAAATAAACATTGACTTCTAGTACTCCTTCACGGACGAAATATAATTTGAAAATATAAATAAAATATATTTCTGACAATATGGGTGATATTTTTATATTTTTGTACTTGAAGGCTGAAAAGAATATTGTTTATAAAAATTGAAGTAAAATGAGAAATGTTATCCTGGGAAAATGTTGAAAAAGTAATTATAAAAAGGTAATTTGTTGAAATGAAGACAGTTGTTTGACGGTGTGTTAACGCAAAGTGCGCACCATCTGACGCAACATGACAGAGTACTGCTTACTCTCTGGTGCACTAAGTCTCCGGTGCCATGTGAGCGAGGATTAGTATGCAAATAGTGAGGGCTGCCTCTGCCGAAGCCATGGGGCGGAATGTCCGGCTCAACTGTAACAATTTTTGTTTCAATTTTCGGAGACTGAAATATACTAGCTAGGATTAGAGCGCAAGTTTCGGAATGCCAAACGTCAAAAGTTAGTGCCACGAATGTGGATCCAATTTCAAGCGGATTCTAATCGAAATCTCGTCCAAATATGGAGGTTGTCAGTCGACGCTGGTTGGGCGAGAGGATTCGACTGGTAATCCGGTGTCATTGATTCGCAACTCGCTTGATAATTCATCATCCATTGAGTATGAATTAGTGAGCGGGCATTTTTGATGCATTATAAATTACGAATTGCCGCCGCGGCACTCATCTCAAATTTATGGTATTATCGAAATCGAGGCGACAATTTTTGTTGTCATTTTTTTCACTCCTTCCCCCTCCATCTTTCGTTTGGCATTTGCATACCAAGTTTTATAGCTTTGTCATGGAGGGGCACATAATGCACGTGAAATTGAAACGCTCCATTTTATGATTTATAAGCCAATTTGTAGCCATCGGTGCGGCTAAATATTTTCATTTGTTATACATCCATCTAGTGAATAATTAACCTCAAGTTTTGCATAAATTCAAATATTGTGACGCACATTTGTTATTATGTCAAGATATGAAAAATTGATTGCAGATTATTTTTTCGTCATCCTTTCCACGTTATTTTATTCTAAGCTCACCTGCGAATGATACAATAAAATCTGTAGTAATAGATTTGCACCCCCCCCCCCAGATGTAATGATTCCGAAAATGTATGATTTTCATGTTTGCATAACAATAATATATGAACTGCAAATTTATGCACCGTTGTGTGTTAACGCGCGTGTGCAATCGCTGGCAAATATTTTTCTTGCTACTTTTGAAATGATAATTTTGGTATGCGCCACACGAGAGTGTTCATCTCATCTATTTGAATTGGCTTGCAAAATTTCACCTCATAATCAATTTGCCAAAGTCGAATTAATCAACGATAAATAACGAACGGAAGCGAAATTTATTTCACCCGCCGTCGAAATTACCCCCTTTTGCAAAATCGCGTGTCGAAGAATTTTGATATAATCTGACGAATTAATAAACGACAGAAAATCCGCGTTTTGGTGTGTCGGTTCGAGCGACAAAACTTCGGTGCTTTAAGGTCGATTCACATCTATGTTTTTTCCCCCTTTTTATACGGTTGCGACGTTTTGAAACAATGCAAAATTGAACTTTGCGACGTGTTTTTCGCGTTAAAAGACGCGTTCTCCACACAAAAATGTAGTTAGAATCCACCTCAAAGGTGGAATCGTAGCTATGTTTTTAGAGGAAAACGCGTCTTTTACGCGGTTGCGACGTTCAGGAACAATGAAAAATTGAACGCCGCGACGTGTTTTCTGCGTTAAAAGAAGCGTTTTCCCTGACAAAAACGTATTCATGAATCCACCTTAAAGCTCATTTCATACCAAAATTTTTTACACTTTACGCAAAATTTTTATTATTAAATGAAAATTCAGGTTTAATGTTCACATTTCTTGATCATAATTATATTCAACGGTTTTTTATATTTAACTTTTATGCCACGAGATTTTGCAAGACAATTTCTCAGTTGCAAAAAACGTTGTTTAAGGCGGAATATCATTTACCTATATGAATTCACTATTAGGTTAAACTGCGTTGAACGCGATCATTACTTGAATGGATGACACTTTTTTACATGGTTTCCATACAGTGCTTGGTTACCTATTTACGAATGTTGATATTTTGTAAGTGCTCGCTTTCGTACGGGATTTTCTGGAACTGGATTTGAACTGCAACAACAGGCAGTAACCTAGGTAAATGCGAGTTGACAAAGGCAAAAGAAAAGGGTCTAGGAAAAATAGGAAAAGGGAAAGGTAAAATGTGAGGTTTTAGTCAAAAAGTTCTGGGCAATACAAGGCTCAGCGATGATACACACTTGAAAAAATGACAGACAAAGAGAAACACAGGAAGCGGGAGAGAAAGAGAGAGACAGCGATTATTAAATATAGAACATTTAAAGTTTAACTCGTTGTTCCATTTTCATAAAGCACTATAATTCTCCATAAAACGAGCAGCCGCGAAACTCGACGAACACTATAAAATAACATTTTTGTGCTTTTATTTGAGATATTCAGGACTTTGGAACGAGTACACGTTGGTAATGAGTTTAGTAAATGAATAATTAAAACGCAAACATCAAGCTCGAGCTTGTGAGAATTCCAAATGCCGTAGTATGAACAGCGCCTTTGCGAACTTGGGATTAGCGTAGTTGTGAAACAAACCTAATCGTTTAAAACAACTTCGCGCTTCGCATCTATTCGATTATTTACAATTTTCAACTGACAACAGTCAATTTATCTCAAAAGTTCAATATACCAAACCATCATTGATCATTCCTTTCGATGTAGGCGAGAGCGCTCTATCTTTGGACGGCTCTATCTTCACAGACACACAGTAAAAATAAAAAATTATTCCACTTAATATACATTTCAACATACATTTGTCAAATTGACACTCATCAAATTTAAATGTTTTAATTCATACTTTTCTTTCATTTCTATATATTATTTCTATTATTTATAAAAATAGCTTAGCACGGACATTCCAATTATATTCAAATAAATTTGTTTGACAAGAAAAAAAAAATATATATATATATATGTATATATTTGTATTATTTCTAGTATTTGTAATTATTTCTAGTAATTGAGAGTATGAATGCAGTAGTTTAAAAAATGAAAATATGTCGATGAAAACCACTAACAAAGTTCTTCACATAAAACATAACAAACGTTCTCCAATCTTCTGGATACATATGGTATGTATATAGGTTTGTGAGAAGATAAATTTTTATTGGCCACAGCAAACTAACTTTTAGATGGTTTAACGCAGTAAGCATGGGTGCGATGATTGAAACCAATGGTATCCCATTCTTTGTTGATAAAATGAAAATTATATCGTTTTTGGGATAGTAAAACTCAATTTGAAAAACAAAGTTTACAATCCATCCGATTTTAGAGAAGGTCAACAATACGATGTTTAATTTCCATCAATTTAACAGACAATATCAATAATATGATATTTTGTAAAAGTATATAATACTTTGTAACATTTTGTAAAAATGGAGTGAAAAATGTTGTAGCTTTGTTGCGAAACATAAATTTTCATGTGGAGATAATATTGCAATTAAGATACGTTTTAGCTTAACAAAAAATTTGGAGTAGGAAAATGGTATAAAGGGTCCCAATTTTATGAGACGATTTATTAGATTACGAATTATCTACCCTAATCATATTTCTAAAATAACTGAGCAGCAGCTTATCAAGAATATTTTTTCNCTGAACAATAATGTATCTTAGAAAAATTGACTGTATAGATCGAACGGTATTTAATTAAATATTTGCATGCAATAACTGAACTTACGTTCGCGGAAGGTTACGTTTTCAAAAACGATGAAAATTTATCGAGGGAATGTTTGATTTTGATACACTTTAAGTGACAAAGTTGTTCACACAAAACAAACAACTTTTTCCATTTGATGCATATCGAAATCAAAATTTTTTCTTGGTGCAGTTTTGATTTGAAAAGAGTATTAACCCTCCAAGCGTAAATACGGTTATTTTATCCGACCCTTTAATTTTATAATATTTTTAGAGATGTATTTTTCAAAATCTGGCCAATAGAAATGTAATGACCATGAATAGAAATGAATTTTTATAATTTAAATTCGATTTCTTTTCATAATTGGTCTTAACTCCTTAATTAAGTGCTCCTAAGGTACAACATGAAAACCTCATTCAAATGATACTTGTACTTGAGTATTCTGTATCAATTCGAATAAAAGAATATTTACCATGTCAAATGGAGCTGTAATTTGATTAATCAAAAATTCACTGTGGCAATGTGTACTAATGGCAAAATTAATGGATTCCAGAATCCGTGTAATCATATTGTTTATGAATTGTTTAGTCCGCACTACCATTTCAATGACAGTTTCATTCAAAATAGACAAATTGTTGCGAAAAAAATTTAACAAGCAAAAAAATGCTATCAATTTAATCATCAATGATAAATTTAATTATTCTGAAGTGGTTGCAATCTTGTAAAAGACATTGCAAAATAGTTCTTTCATTCATTTTGCTTGCTACAATACGTGTGCTTTTACCGCAGAAATACACAAGCACAGAATTTTTATATTTGACTAAATAGTTAACATGAATTATGTAAACAATATTTCACGATCAATGATTATTTATAAAATTAATAGAAATAAATCAATATTTATTTGTTATTTAAGTTAAGTTTCTATATCTCTTGTTCAGTTGAACTAGAAAGAACCAAAGTAAGGCAAAACCTATATTTACCGTCGTCCATTGTTTCATAACGCTATAAATATCAAGCTAACTTTTCAAATAATTTGACCACAACTCAAGCATCTCATTCCACTGAAGCACAACAGATTCTCAAGGTTGGCGATGCATTGCTAGCCATTTCTTGCGGCCGACAATCCAAGTCATTTCGTAATTCCTCGTGGTGGTTGAATCATGAAACTAGTGCCATGAATAGAAATGACATGATTACTGATTTGGGATTGAAATGATGAAGTGTCTGCGATAACCGGCTTGCATGGAGCGAAGGTCTGTTTTAAGGAGTAACAATAAATTATCTAATGTAGCTCCTTATGATGACAAAATTGTCTTCAACAACTATTACTTTTTAATATGATTTATGATTTTTTATATTACTGTATACATGAAATTACTGAATTGTAGTTTTGCAGGATTCCATGAAAATTATCGCAACTCACTTACATTTTACACATGATTATTATAATTCATTCCAAATGATTATAAACGAAATTTCCAATAACTTGTTTGTGCAGTTCAGCGAATTTTGCCAGGGTTCATCTAGTCTGAATTTCATAAACACAATCAACACATTCTTCATTTAATTGTTCTGGGCTCCATGTCAATTGAATTGCTTCTTTTTCAAACCTGTAAAAAATATCTGAAGAGTGTCTAAATTAAGAAAACAAAAACGTCTCATATTAGGATACCAATGTCTTAATTTGATATATTTAGAAACTCAAAATAGAGTTTTAATTCAGGATGTTTGTTTTTGTAGATTTTAGTCTAATCATTTAGAAAAAGAAAAAATGTTGTGGGAAATTTTTTGGAAAGTAAAAAATGAGATAAATTAACAAAAATTGAATAGGTCAATTGTTTGGTGTTTTTCATTCAATTTCAAGAGCACGCCGAGGACAATTTATTCGCGACGGACATGAGATCATCAATTTTCACGTCCGTTTTCCCTATAAATGCAATCTCAGCCGGCTCTATAAGCCAAAAGACGCTAATATAAGAGTTCTTTCTTCAAAGTGTCTCCCAGCGGCGAGACGTTAGTCCACAAGCACACTCTCTGAGCGCAATTCCGGCCAGCTGTGTCGTCTTTCTCGCGAACTCGTATTTCTCTGTTGGTTTCTTTTCATGGCCTTGCTCCTGCAGAGTGTCTGAAAACCTGAACTACCCATCGGACGGACTAATTTATCTCTCGAACGAGGCTTAGAGCTCCTCGTCGTTTATCTTGTCGCGCGCCAACGTAGTTTTTTTCTCTTCTATGTATCAATTTGGAAGCGAGGCAACGAAAACACAACCCTTCCGCCAAATTTCCACGACTCAGCGAATAAAATAATGCGTAAGATAAAACAGTTATTCCACCAAACCCGCACCTCATAGTCGCTTCGCATTTTGCGCCGGCGCTTTATCAACAACTTATTTACCTTTTTGCCTTCATAAAAATCACCGATATTTTCTTGCCACTCAAAGCTTTAATTTATGACAGTACCAGGTAATAATTGATTTTCAACCAACTTTTCTCATAACCACTAGAATTTTTCATATTTGTCATGATATTTTATTTGATTCATATTTTAGTAGCTTTTGCTTGCTCTGTAAAAAAAAGTCTGATATCATGGCTTCTCTTGCGTGTCATTTTTTGTTTCGCCATGTTAAGGATTCGCAAAGGATAAGAGACATTTCACTCGTTAAGTTTCATGTTTTTGATTGTAAAACATAAAAAGAATGGGGAAGAGAAAAACGACGATAAAAATGATTTTGCGACTAATTAAATAAAGCGGAGTTTGATTAATTTATTTATATCATCGTTTGAAGCAACTCGTCGTTATTATTGAATTTAAATTTGATTCAAATTCAAATGAATCAAATCAAAATTTAATTGAAAAAAGTTTCTTCGCAGTTGAAAAAAAAATTGTAAAATTACATTGACTCAAATTGAATTTATATTATTATTTGAAAAACGCAAATAGTTTGAACTTATAAAAAGAGACGAGTCTAAAAATTGAAAAAAATACGTTTCATATATATTAATTTTCGGTGTTTACATTAATTATGTACAATTACAATGGACTGTGTACTCTTGACGTTGAAATCAGCATAAAGCCATAAAATCATATATTTTTATAGTACGGTTTAATGTAATATTGACAAGTTGGTTACGAGTTATGTTACAAGAGAAACGCGGATACGAAATGCTGATAATTGAATGCAAATTGACGAGAATGATAACCAGCACTGAGGCCTGTTGCTTCAGATGAGGATTCAACATCTACGAATAACTAACATTTGAGACCCAAGTACGTGCCACGCAATCCGTGGATTACTTGATTACATGAATATACATTTGTCACTAAGGTTATATTAATAACCCAGCGTTTTCATTTCGTCGCTCTTTCATATTGCAGTCATTCATATATTCAATTACCAAGAAACATGTGTTTGAAAAATCCAAGAAATAGTATACATATCTTTTAGAACGAAATTGAAGATGAATTTCTTCATAAAATAACCTTCGCATTTTTTTTTTGTTTTGATTTACTAAACTCAAAGTTTAGTAAATCAAAAGTTGATTTTGTGCGGACAAGTGTGATGTGAATTTCTCTCACCACGTAGCCGGACATCTCGGTTGAAAGGAAATGAAAAATTTCAAACGAGATTTGCGACACAGCGTCTTATCCTAATATAGAATTTATGCGCGTCCAGGATCAAGCCAGCCGGAAATTGACAACTTCTGGAATACTTTTCAATTGGCCCTTGATATCTTTTCATTAAAAAAAAAAGCAACTCCGACCCGAGAGCACAAAATTTTGTATGAAAAAATATATTACATAAAAGAAAACAGAAAGGAACTTAAAAACAGGCAAACTTGCTTTCGCATCGAGTAATTTACAAGGAGGTAAATTGTTGACTGATACCCAACAGTATCGTTGTGGAAGGCACGGCCTTCTTAACTTGCTAACCCATATTTCACGGGAGCACTTATCCCGAGACTATTCTTTCCTCACAAAGCCACTCATTTCGTAGAAAAATATCAAGTGAGTGCGGTGCATCCCGAGCTTCCCCCTTTCTCTCTCTCTCTCTCTCTCTCGGCACTTTTCAAATACGCACGGCGAAACTTGCCTTTGCGAGAGCTTTGTCGGAAGCCGAGAGCGTCCGGCCTTTTATGCATTATCTCGTTGGCTCCAAATTTCACGGTTAATTCGAACGTGCTTATTATTTTATGAGATCAAGTGCTTTATCTACTTGCGAGAAATAATGCAGACTCAAAGTCGAGTAACGATAAGCACTTTATATCAGGCAACGTGATTTACGCGGCTAATTTTATTTTTCATTACCATGACTTTCAAATAAAAACAAAATTAAAATACAAACCAAATATGCAATGAAGAAAGGCTTAGCATTAACAAACACTTAGAACTCGACTTCCTGTGAATAAAAGGAACCTGTGTTATTTCGTTGTTGATTTTTATTTTGTCACTCTGCTTTGTATTTATTTATTCATTTTATTTAATAAAAAACAAAAATTTATGACAACGGTTTATCAAAAATAAAAGTGATTGAAAAATATTGCAGCGCGAAGTCTGTCGACCTTTTTTTTTTGTATCAATTTTTATTCGTCAGTCGACGTGAGGACAAAAGCTGAGCTTGGCGCGCATCGAGTTATACGATATAGTCGGCAAGCTGGCATTCCCCGGGTCAAATTAAGATGAGCTCAGGTGAAATGGATTGCGGACGGCAGCGATGTCAAAGTTGCAAAACAAGTCGGAGAGACGAGCAAAATAAGGGGTTTCACTTGCTCATTTGCACAGCCCTGTCGGCCAACCTGTACACGGTCTCGCCGGTGTTGTTCGTTGCTCATTTAACGCTTCCTGTCTGACGCGGTTAGCACGCGTTCGCTAACGAACCCATTGTGGTGGCTACGCCGACGTCTGCTCCGCTAATCTCATGACTTATTCGCATCATCGATCTTTTCTCTATTGTGAGGGGCAAAAAATATCAGCCAACCGCAAACTCTACATTTCACTTTGTATCAATTTGTGAAATCACGAGATGCTTTAATCATGTCTAACAAGTGTTTATTTCATGAGGGATGTGATTTATTCAACGCGGTAGTCACGAGCCATCTATGATGACAAATTTCAGCCTTGTTTGTTGGAATTTCCCTGCGTTTGACTTGGCTATTAGATATACACGTGCACGAGAAAGCTTATTTAAATTCACCATGACATACGCCTGACATCTACTCTGACCAATCTATCTCTCTGCATTAGCCTTTAAGTGTACGTCTCATACAATCAGCTCTTCGGCATTTCACATGTTTCCAATATCCCCTCTCGCTATTTTCCATTTTGCGTCTCAGTACAACGCTCAAACTCCCGAGTTTATTCAGTGCTATCAAATTTGTCATACTTGTTCTTTTCTTTTGGCTCCTACCCCCAAAGTTAACTCGTTCTGAAGTTAGTTTCAAATTGCATTGATGAATTGCTTGCATTCTTCAATTATTTCTCAGCTCTCGTTCCCCGATGGAAACAAATCAATTTCAACTCTGACAGAAAGTAAATTGATTTATTTGTTGGAGGAGGTGACTAAACAATGATTTTAATACCCAGCTAAAAGCGATTTGCCAAACACAAAAGTGCTTTGTGGTATGGAATGTTTAACGTTTCTGTACGTAAATAGAAAAATTGAGACCATAAGAAAATGAATTAAGACGGAAAGCATCAGTAACGAAATAAATGCCTGTTGCGGCCAACAATGAATGAATTAAAAAGTGCAGACAAAAACGTCCGCTCGGATTTGCCGCGCAAGATAAAGAGATTTCGAGGGATGAGGATACAAAGACGAATAAACTGTCGTTGGTCTTGTTCTGCAACTAGCAAAAGCATTCTTCGTAATGTAAATACTCGATGAAACAGGCACGAGGCGCGTTAGGTGCTTGCTTTGTAGTTCACAAGTTGCACATATCTATCCGCATAGCATTTATCTCCGGATGTCTTTGTAGAGCGAAAAAATTATTTTTTGATGATTTTTTCCCTCTTCCCTACCACTTGTGATGTATTTCACCTCAAACGCCCAAGCAGTTATGGTTCACGTGAATAACCTTTTGCGTGTTAAACAACTTTTCAACAAAAAATCAACGTCGCGAATATTGCTCGAGTAATATGTTTTTAATTTCCGGCTCACGTGTTTTCACATCACATTCAATCATAAAATTATTTTCAAATTATATTACCTCTTAGTTTGAATTCCCGTACATTTTATTTTGTTGTTCAGTATTATTTCAAACATTTACAACTATTCGTTTTTTTTTGTTCTAGGTATGTACCAGATGTGTCAGTCATTAACAATTGGATGGAAATTCTTCTACCCAAACGAAAAGGTGAATTTAATTAAAAAAAAAAATGAATTTGAACCGTCGAAGGAACAAAAATATTAAATTGACAGTGACAAATTTAATTGGACGGCAAACGAAAATCGATTTGAATTGCGGTGGAACTGAGATATCTCAATGCAAACTTTTTACTGAGATGCAATGTACTTACGGTTTCATTTCTATTTTTGTTCTTTTTTTTTGTTTTTGATACACTAGACAGAAAAAAACAAACAAGAGTAACACGAACAAGAAAAAGATAAAAGGGAGAGAAGTGCACGGGGAAGAATATATATTTATAAAGCGATGGTGACGGCGGCGGCAGTCGTGTTCGAACGTCAAGCCATAATCGAGAGCGTAAAAGAGCGTGTGCGAGATGAAATGACGGATGGAAAAGTCGCGGGAGATTGTTTGCGTAATATTTTGACGGCGGGGAAGAAAATGAGGATGACTAGAGGGGGAGGAGCAGGTGGTAGGGCGGACGTCGATGGCGGTGGAGGCGTAGCGGAAGGCCCGTAAGGGTGGCGATCGCGAGCGCAGGCGTGCGTTTCGCGACTCGAATCCAGCCGCCAAAGAGGAACGCGCCACTTTGCCTCCGGCACGGCAGCCACGCGAGACCGACTAACCTCGTGAACGTCCTCGGTGCGAAACTCTGAGTATCGGCGATGTCACGCTCGAAACGGACGGTCCGATGCCGCAAGCCTCGTAATCTCACGCCAACCACCGTCGCGTGCTACAGTTAAACATCCGCCCGTCTGTTTACTTATTTACAATCCGACTTGGAGCATTATTGTCAGTGGTGGTAGATAGAACACGTCACAATCAATTATTCAGCCGGCCAAAAATGACGGGCAGAGCTCACGTAGACATTCACTTAACCGAGGATTGCTCGTCGGTCGGGTTACCAACCACTTTGCGCTCGACCAGTTGTTGACTTATTTGTTACGATATTTGTTGCAAGATTCTGCTGTTCAGATGATTTAGTGACAAGTTGACAAGTGACGGTTTATTTTGTTTGTCCCGCGGAAGGCAATTGTGGTTCTCGGGTTTTGCAAGTTTAATCGCGTGTTAACTCGTTGAGATATTCTATATGTACCGGACTACCGCATCCACGCACTGAAACCCAAGGCTCATCTTGGAGGGAGAATTCAAACGTGCTAATAATTGCACGCGCAGACTGTGCGGAATTATTTTTAAAAACACTCGCTCTGGATCGAAAAAGAAAGCAACGCAAACGGGGGGAAGGAATTCACTTGCAACGAAAATACTTCATCGAGAGGGAGACGGAACAAAACAACGCCATACGCCAAACGAATTTAGGATTTACAAGTTGTATCTGATGTCGTGTGCTGTGGAGTGTGTGTAACACTGTCGGTGCCAAGTGAAAATTGTTTTTCATTGTTATTAGTTGATTGCTTTGTGCGAGCACAGGCAGTAGCGCGATGTGGGCAACGTCGCAGCGTGTAAACACTGAAGTGGGCCCGCTTTTAGGGGCACTCGTTCGGCATTTTGATTCGGACAGTTTTGACCAGACGGAATAAAACTTGGAAGCGGAAATTGGTGCGCGATGTCAGAGGGAACGAGCGCGCGGGGCTAAGTCGAGTTGCAAATGGGCGAGCCGAAGCCCGACGCTTCTCCGCAGCCCAACGGCGGAGTGAAACAGAAGCCAAGTAGTCTGAACCTCGGGGGAGCCGGCTCGGTTTTTTATCGCAATGTAAACGGACGAGTGAATCTGAATGATCTTCATTTGCGGCACGTCTCGAACGCGTTCGCTGGCAACGGACGTGACCCCGGGCCCCGGCTCAAGTACTCCAACTCAAGTTGCTCCATCAAGGAGCAGCTATCCGCAAGATCAACGCTACCTCTCTCATCAGTTCCTTCAACACCAGCGTCCGCTTTACCAGCATGGAGCTTGCCCACGGAATTCGAAGCCCTGCTTGAACCCTCCCCCCCTCCTCCCCCGGCCCCCTCGCACTCCCCACCCGCGTCATCACTTCGACCAAGCAACATCATCGACGATCAGCAGCAGCAGCAGCAGCAGCAACAGTCGGGCCAAGGTCAGCTGCAGTCCAGTTGTAGTCCAAGTCACAATGGATTCTCCCTGTACACCCCGCCAGCACCAATACCAGCCTCCGGTGCATCCAAAGTACGCTCAACTCCGAACGGACTACTGTCCCAGCCAGCGCCAAGACGTCCTCATAGTATTGCCACAGCTGCACACTACACACGCGGAAACGTGCTTGCCCAGCTGGACGCTGGACGACCAGCAAACCCGTCGCTGGCTCAGTCAGCACCAGCTCAGCCAGCAAGCCCAGCTATCAGCGCCTCTAACTGCGTACCATCAACAGGCGCCGGGGCTCCCCCTGTCGTACAGCGTCGTGCCCATTCTGTCTCAAGCGCCCCAGTACCCACGGTACCAGCAAGCCCTGGATTCCTTAAGCAGCAACCGGGTGGCGCACTCCAGGACCAGCAACTCGATGTGGTACCCGGCGATGTTGCCAACGGGGGCACTCGCGTCGCAGTGCCACCTCAGTCCCTGTGGAACGGCCAGCTACAGCAGCGTCTTCCACGTCGACCGCACAGCATCGCGTCAACCCCCGTTGCTGGCGCGACCGGCACAGCGGCTCTATCCGCAGGCTCCCCAATTGTTGGCTCCGCAGCCGCTGTTCGTACGCCAGGAGAGCCCATACAGTGGGGTGCCTCAGGGCTGGTTCTCCACCAGCCAGTACCACGTCGCGCGTACGCCACGACCTTGCCCCACGCCCAGCCACCCGCGACCACGACCCAAGGCTCTGGCTTGAGTGTCCTCGGCACCAACACGTGGACCCCGGGTCCGCGCTCGCGACCCCACAGCATAGCCTCCAACGGCACCGAGCCCATCACGCCCGCGGTCTCCGCCTCGCCCTCAGACTCAGGTTATCGTTCCTTACCCTCGGCGTCCAGCGATTACCAGATACTCCAGTCGCCGAGCAACCACAATCAACAGTCCAACAGCGCCACCAGGAGACTCTCCCTGCCCTCGGCCCAGTCGCTACTCAGAGCCAACGGTCCAAGGCCCAGTCCGACCTTCCATGGCTCCCCTTTCAGGCCGTTCACTTGCGGGGTCTCTCCAAATGGCAACCCCATCTTTCTCGGGTGCACTCACTTGCATAACTCAACCAACTCGGCTGCTGCGTTTCCTACCTCAGTCAGTACCCCGAATATTGCGAGGACCCCGACCCCGGCCACCAGTCCGGCGAACATGCTCACCACGTCTCAGGCCATTCAGCAACTGCTCGCTGCCCCACGCAACGGATTCAACATCTCCGACGACAAACTTAATCTCTTCATTG
Source organism: Trissolcus basalis (assembly GCA_025266255.1). Classification (NCBI taxonomy): domain Eukaryota; kingdom Metazoa; phylum Arthropoda; class Insecta; order Hymenoptera; family Scelionidae; genus Trissolcus; species Trissolcus basalis. The sequence continues at coordinate 4,510 of JAAMPD010000538.1, read as the reverse complement.
AAATTCTTGACACCCAAGACAGATTTGCTAAGGTCAGTCTCTGATTTCACAATTTTTGTTTTTTTTTTTTTTCACTTCGCCATCGTCGTTTTCCCTGCTGGGAGAACGATTATTAGTTGGTTTTCAACGCGAATTCATTGATACAAATGAGTTCGTAACTCATCCATTAAATAAATCAAAATTGACTGACTAATTTTGATGTCTGGGTGGGAATACACGCCTGTGTATGCCGGCTAACGAGCTTGAGTCCCGATTTAAAAAGAGATATATCATTTTGACAGAGTACATTCAAGTCGCCCAGTCGCGTTGCACACCCCAAATAATCGTCCGTGGATTCAGCGTGTATCTGAGTAATCTCTTATGATATGATGGTGCAAGGCGCAACGAACTTCGGCTTATTGAGTTGCAAAGTCATTTCATAGCAAAACCAATTTAACTTCCTTCGGTTCGGGGATAAAAAAAACAGCCTAACAACTACATAATCGTCGCTCAAAATACATTCATGTGATGTATATAATGGGATTAAATGCCATGATCTATGTGCTGTCGTTAAAACTTGCTTTCGATGACATACAAAATTGTGTATTTACAAAGTTATCTATTCATTTTCCTTCAACAAAATCAGTCCTGATTTTTAGTTTAGAAAAAAGTGTTTTTTTTCTGTTTGTCTCGTTTCTTATATATTTTTAAATATTTTTGTCTCTTTTTTTCTTAACTTATCAAGTTTTCTAATTGTTATTGATAATAAATACTTATAATTGTTCACAGATTCTATATGTACCAATTTAAGAAATAATAATGAGAAATTAAAATTGTAATAATTTTTAACTTTGACTCTCAATAAGTGATATTCAACAGATGATAACGAGTATATGGTATAATAAGTCGATTTGGTTATTATGAACAACGAATCAAAGAGCGGCGAAATGTATGTTTGGTGAATTCAAACGGGAATTGAAATTGGTTTTTGTAACGATGAACAGGAGTTTAACCGGTGGTAACCCTTCTGTGCATTACGTAAGGACGTACAAACAAAATCGTCAAAGGCGTCCCGCGGAGAAAACGCGTTTACGTCCTCCCTGTGACGAAGTTTGCGCGGTATTTGTTTCTCATTTACTCATCGGACCATGCCCTCGGCAATCTCGACCTCTATATCCTAAGACGTATAACAATTACTGCACAACGCCGTCCACCGTCTTGTGATTTCGTATATATTTATTTATGCTAACTTGACAATACGCTCGCGGTCGTATATCGAAAGTTTGGAGATCCGATTTAGCGCTACTTTTGGTACCGCTGTTTCATAATGCTACGCTGATGCATAATGCATACTCAAGTGACGATGCTAACTCTATTCTTGGCAAACCTTTAGTCGTAAAATCACTTGTCAATCGAATCCAAGTGCTGCTTTTATTTCCCCCTACATTTTTTACAACCTTTCTTTTTTTTTATATTTTGAAATCCCCGAACTTGAATCAAAATTACAAATATATTTGGATAATAGTTTCGATTTCATTTTTACTGTTTAGTATAGAATTACTTTACATTTTCATGTAAAATTACACCATACTTTATTACAGCACATTCCATATATAATTTTACGTAAAAAGTATATCATTATTCGAATATTTACTGTGTACATATACACATTTGATAGCGTAATTTTAGGTGCATAATTTTTCTTTAATAAAATTGATCGGTTAAACCCAGTTTCAGAAGGAATAATAATAATAATAATAAAGTACTATCCAATGTCAAAAAATTGTTATGTCGGAGAGGTGAAATTGTATTAACTTTTTTTTTTTTCGTGAAATGTCGTTAATTGAAAGTATATTGCCAGTACTGCTCATGCTGACAGCAGTGCTATCGTTATTTTTAATTTTAACCAGTTTTAACAGATGAAAAATCAATAAGTGTTACCAAAGTAAAATACATAAAATCGAGGAGGATGTTAAAAATTATATAACGTATATGAGTTTAATTCATTACGAAATCATTTAATTAAATTGAATATATTGAATTAAAAAGCTGGTCAACATTTCTCTTCACGAATAAAGATAGGTTTTTTGACAAAATAAATACTACATATTTTGTACATACATTATCAAATATTCGAAAATAAAGCTAATATATATTTGGTAAATATTTTCTATAAATTTTATACGACAATGTATATATACAATACAAAATAAAATAGGTTTAAAAAAAATTTTTTACATCTGTAAAAATCAATTTCGTATTTGATTTTTTATGTGGATATAGTTTTTGTGTTTTTATATTCATATATATACCCATTTTATTTATAGAAATTTGTGATAAAACCTATTTCAGTTGAATAGTTTTTATCTTTGATTGTTTATTAATAATTAACAATTTGATTTAAAAATTTTTCACGTTCAGAAAAATGGCGAAATAACTACTTGAAAGTCTGTACAATTTTTGTTGCATATTGTACGAGTGGATGAATGTTTTGAAACAAGTGATTTTTCATGAATAAAATCTATAACTTGTTTCAAACACTGGGGGAAAAAAATTGACGATTTGAGTGATACACTTTACGAGAATACTCTGTATTAATTAACTTTTGTTACGGTAAAAATAGCTGAGGCGAATATTTCGTTAATACTCTAAATGAAACAAAGATTTCATGCGGGGAAAAGTTTCGGCAGCTTCACAATAGACTTATTAACGTTTCAATCGTAGTTAAGCAGCAAGAAGACCAAGTTGTCAGGATGACGTCGTTAATAATAATTTCACCTATACAATATGAAATCCACAGAGACATTTTTAAAGAGACTGACACCTTTTGATTCAGCGTTAAATTGAAAGACGTGACATGTTGTTGTTTTTTTGCCACCCCTATCATATTTTAGTCGTTTATTACCCAATTTCATAAAATCATTAATTTCTGATAAAAAATTCAACCTCGCGTGGAATCTTTAATTACAGGTTATCAATTTCAAAAGAAAAAAAAACAACCATAAAATAGAACAGATGTGTTTCCAACAAAATGACAAGTGGTACGGGGTAAAAGAAATGTCGAACTGATGGTCATTAGTGTAATGCTCAAATAACTGGAAAACGATAATTAGCGACTGTGCAGGATGAAAAGTGATTGATTGAGTCGGGGCATGAACGGAGCGCGTACAAATGCGATGACGTTCCGCAGTTAGTTACTTTACTTGAAAACAGGCTGCCTTTGTGTGAAATTGCGTTCCGATGATCGAAAGTTATGTGAAACGCTGCGCCAAGTAGCGGGATCGTGTGTATAAACCTAACGGCGTAATGATGTAGTGTGAGTGCAGCAATATATGTTCAACTAAAATGTGCTCTCCAAGTTTGGACGTCACTGACGAAGGTTTAAGGACTTGTCTCCGACGTCGACGCCTATGCAACCTCTTCCGTAAGGTGCAGAGTTGAATTCACCTGAGGGACTCCTCTTTACTCCCTAACTTAAAAAAATTGTTACTCAAAATAAAATACAACAAACAAGTAAAGTTAAAAACTTATTTGAAAAGAAAACTTATTTTAAAACAAATTCAAGTCTAAATCCTTGAACGAAAAGTCGTGAATTTGATGTCTTGGGTACTTGAAGCGTTAATCTAGTTTGAAAAGGGGATTGATGATGTTTTATATATACACATAAACAAAGATATTTACGAGGAGCGTAAAAAAGGCAGTGTGTAGGAATATTTACTGTGTTAAATATTTTCATTGGCATTCGAGACGCGATGAATTTGATTTAGTGCTCGTTAAGGGATAATTGATGGATTAGTGTGGCGTCGGGTGCACTGTCATCGAGCGAAACCGTGAGGTCCGGCAACACAGAGCATATCGCGGGTGTACCAGCGTTATGATCGACGAAGAGTCTGCTTAATATGAATTGCGCATTAATAACTAACTAACCGCGAGACGAGTCACGTTATTATTTATCGAGGTGATTGTGGTCGTCCTCGCATTGTGCTTTATAATGCCCGGCTTCGCAAATGTCATCAACAATTTTTGTCAGTTTCTTTGTCGAAAAACAAAAAAAGATTTTTTTTTTTTTGCACTTGCACAAAATGTTGTTCCATTTATCCTCAACTTGATATTGCCACCTTGCAGTCTTGTTACCGATGAGTTAAACGAAAGACTTTTCAAGCTGGAAGTTTTATATCTTTGATAGCAAATCGAACCGATAAATCACGCGACTTGTCCGATGAGAACAAAAAGATTCTTAAGCAGATATCGTTTGCCTCTTTTGCGAAGCCTTTTTTTCGTCACTTGCTATTGACGTGTTCGAGATTTTAAAATAAATTCTCTCCTCTTGCGTGGAAAAACATATTTGCAACTACCAGAGTCTGAATTCTCGACTTTAAACTGAAATGAAAATATGCGCACTTTGCGGCCCTCAACTAAACTTTGCCTCTTGATATTTTTCAAATTTTTTGTTTCACCGAGAAAAAATATGAGTTGCTACAACTATACAAAATCTAGTTCGTTTTTTGGTCGATTCTACTCGAACTAGTCA
>JAAMPD010000537.1:0-46875 GCA_025266255.1 Trissolcus basalis | reverse complement strand
AATATCTTACTACTTAATTGATGAGCATCATTATTAGTTACGATAAAATCGGTTTATATGACTCGACTTAGAATTTGTACTTGACCAAAGTCAATTTTTATATCACAGCATTATATGTTTTGATGTTGAAGAACTTTTTTTTTCATACTCGGCCATACTTTTCAGTTTTATCAACTGTTTGATCGACAATTGCGAGTGCGCGTAATTCAATTAATCATCCTTCGTTACGTTTTTTTGCATTTGTTACCGTGATATACAATTTTTCACCTTGATCGCTAATTTTTTTATAATTTATCCTGACAGTTGATGGGTTCAATTCGAAAGTTCATCTCGTTTTTTTCGTTAAATGATAATTGCTATAATTCAATATTTAAAAAACAAAAAAAAAATACAAACCTGATCGTTTATTAGATCTTACAATTCTAACAGACGAAAATTATCAAAAAATTATTCATTTTCTGAGAAATTTTGTAATTTTGTGCTAATTCTGCAATTTTTTTGTTTAATTTTTAAAGTATGACGAATGAAATTCGTTCATTTTGGGAACTTTTGAGGTTGAATATCAGGTGTGTTTCAAGCAGAGTGAAAAGCGTTTGAAAATTTGATTTCAATTTCTTTGAATAATTAAAGATCCGATAAAACGTTGACTTGAATATGTTTTGGGAGACGCTTACACCTTATAATTAGACTTGAATATAATCCCTGACGCGTAGGCACACGTTGCCCGAGAAAGGGCAGAAGCTGCGAAGCACACCTTGGGCGCGTTATTTTCGTGGCACACAAAGACACGCCGAACCGAACGGGGGATTCGGCGACCTAGCCTAATTACAGACCGAAAGTGAGTGCCTTCGACGTGCACCTGCGCCTCTCGTTTAGTTTCATTCCGTTGTCCCTTCGTAATGGATACGACCCGCCAAACGACAACAAAAGACAACTACCACGACCTTTACACGTCTTTTATGTTCTTGGTATTAAACAAATAAATTTTGCCCTTGTGAAGGGCGACTTTTGCTATTAAGGACATGTCAACTTTTTTATTCCCTTTCGAAATGCTGTACATTAACTCACACCATACAATTTTCCCTCATTTTCAATAAGAATTACACTATAGTGTTCACAAAAAATATTTTGTGAATAAAATTTCATCGAAAAATTTCAACCATTTCAATCAACTCTTATAGACGTATTTAGTTTTAGATACCTAGTTAAAAGAAGCAAAAATTCTTCCATACTTTGAACAATATCCTTCAGTGTTTCATCTTTGGGAATTCAAATTAAAATTTATCCTATTGATTCGCGATTCAATATAAAAGAAAATTGAAATAAGACGAGAATTCTCAGATGAAAAATGTAAATGCGGACATAAATTTCAGTTGTTGCAAAACTTGATCCTGAGTTTATTAATCGCAAAACAGTGATGAAAAGGAAAACACACCAGGGAACGAGAGAAGCGAAGTTGGTATGGGAGGGGGGGGGGTGGGATAAGGCGTCTGGAAAGACTGAAGATTATTTAGCTGTTGGCCTCGCGCGAAATCAGCCGGGATGCGGCGTTCAATCTTTGCGGAGCCAAAGCGAGCTCTCTTGTCGTTGAACTACGTAATTTAGCGCTATTACTTTGGCGCGCCCCGGCGCCTCCCCGCTAACTGCACACACATTTAGCTCTGAATTCAAGCGCGCAAGAAAATGAGCTCCGGTCTTAAATCCTGTTTGAAAACTAAGCGCTTCCGAGAGGCAAAAAGACCACCCAGCTGACCTTTTTTGTCCGCCGCACATCTCTTCCGCGTTGGTCTGGGGGGCATTTTTCCGCCGTCGCGATTTATGCGCCAAAACGCTTATGCTCATTGCGAACACCTTTACGACTCGCTTTTTACGATTCGCTTTTGCATTTTGAATTGCGCTTTAATATGATTTTTGTTGCCGCCTTTTTTTTCAGCCTGTGCGGACAGACACTTGACTTCTGCTCGGCGCCTTGTCGTTTACGATTCTACGCTCTCGCGGACTTGATATATCCCGCCGTTTTATTATCCTCTTTTTTTTCTCAACCGTCTCGTAATTGAAATTGAAACCATTAAAACTTGTTAGATCATATCTTATCTAGGAACGATTTTTGACAAAAATAAAAAACATTAAGGTTTCAGAGAAAAGAGTTTTCATGATTATCATTCATTTTTTATCATCAAGATTTATTATTATTGAGAGTACTCGAGTTTGAAAATAAAAATAAAATAAAATAAAAAAACACAAAGTCATCTTTTTCATCATAATCATTGAAAAATGCAACTGGTAAATATTGCATTTCATTAATAGATATTAAAAATGATTGAAATGAAAAAAAAAGGTTATATTTGATTTCTAATTTTCAGCCCTTCGTTAACTTTTTTATGATATACTAGATTTAATTGCAAGTATGAAAAAGGCATACAATTCGTTATCCGATCGTCCTTTTTAATTAGTCAAGTTGTAAAAAAAAGTGCGCAAAAGAAAATGATACGGGAAATCCAGCTGATAATCAGAATTAGTGTTTCAAATGAAGACATTCCCCGAACAACGTTTCCTTTTCCTCTTTCTCATACATCAACTTTGATGTAGTCATTAATTGTAAATAAAACAGAGCGCGCGGCGAGAATAATTCATGTCCCGAGTGCAAATAATGTCGCATTAGTGTGTATGATTAATTAATAAGGTTTCGTAAAATTGAATTGGAAAATAACTGTATTGACTGCTCCATAACTGAATCAATTATACTAATTAACCTGAGACTTCTAATCTGAGGATATTGTCGTCGAAACGCACCTATGTGAATCAATTTATAATACACGAGATGCGTTTAGTTAACAATCAACTCCCGAGATAATTCGCAGTTCCATCAAAACTCAAACTGAAACAAAAAAAACGAGCAAACGTAAATGCCACTCTTTCGAATTTTCCCCGAAAAACTTCTAATGTAGTTTTCATTATCCGGGAAAATTTTCATTCGACAATATAAATTTTCACCATAATTTTATATATTCCACGAAGCGCGTTTAATTTCGCGTCGTCGATGATACATTTCGAGCGATGTAATTAAAATAGTTTTGTCAATCGACGTCGCGTACATACAAATTGCAAACGATTTTTGCAACTTTGCAAACATAACGACATTAGTTTGCTGATGCCATGAATATATTTCGTGGAAAGAGTTGGGTAACTTGTATTTATATATAAGTACGATTGGATTGGAATAATTGAGCCGGAAACAAAGATTGAAGCACGCCAGGCGCACCGAATTCAACGTTGAGACAACTCCGTGACGATGCAGCCATGGTAAAACTTTGCGGACGGAACAGCCAACAATATGAGAGCCACGTTGTTGTAGTTTGCAAGTGCGATGGTTCGTTATCAGTGAAACCAAGAGGGGAGATAGATGACGTGCGCGCGTGCTGATCGACGGAGATACAAGACCTCGTCGAGCCGCACCTTCGCTTTCATTGGCTGACGTTCACGTCTCATTTGCCAACTCCACCGTAAATAAAACAATTTTGACAAATAACATTTGGACCGTCGAAGTTCGACGGGTCGACCAATTGATTCGATTCAATTCGACCGATAAATTTGTCAAAATGATTTTAACCCAAAACGTTTTCCGCCGTGTATCGATTACATGCGCTTAATTAACTCGCCGGACAATCCCGCTGAAATATTTTCATCAGATCGTAATTTCAATCAATCGCATTTAAAATTATATTGTCCAAATCAGCGCAGAGATTATTCGTACTTTTATTCGCTCGGATTCACTCGGCTCCGGTTTTATGGTTATAATTGATGTTGCGGCGTTCGCTGATTTCAGTTGCTAAACGTTCGGCTGCGCTGATAACACTGATCCAGATGTAATTTTTTGCCGGTTCTATTTCTGATAATCGGGAATTAGAGAGAAAAAAAAACGCGAAAAAAATTCTCTTTCATCAAAGTATATAGTTTGTATTAAAAAAATCTATTTCACATTTGTAGTTAAATTGAATCTAATTCTTTATTTTGTTCCACTACAGAGAGTGGTTGGTAAAAATTAATTCCAATAAACACGTATTCGTATGGATCAAATTTTCGTTTGTTGTGACAGAAAAAAAGGATTATATTTTTGCGAAAAAATGCATTAATGTTTTGTTTCAAATTTGCACGACCTGGGAGTCATTAAAAAAATAAAGCCCCTTTGTGAAATTTGTAACAGTGACGCAGCCTCCGAACGCCAGTCAATCGATTGAGCCAAGTCAACGATAAACCTAACAATTACTAATGGGCAGGTAACATTAAGCGCTGCTTCACCTGTGACCCAAACCGACTCGATCACTCGCTTTAACCGCGCGCGTGCAAACGTAATAAATTGTACACCGTCAGCGCCGAGAGCACAAAAGAATAATAAATGTCGCAAATTATATTTTGATCGGTTGCTTAAAAGTGGTGGGTTCCACTACAGAAAAAAAGTATAGAGAGAACGAAATAAAAAATAATAAAATACTGTTACAAATACCAGGCCAAACAACAGTCGTCGATTGCACTGATGAAATTTGCGATTCCAATTCCCGCAGTGATCCTTTAAAAGCTTTTAATCAAAAAGAACAGGGACTCGCTGTTGGCGTTTATTGGCAGCATGTCAGTGTCAGTCATCCCAACCGTGGCCTTGCCAACGTCTACTTTTTTTTCATCGCAAACTCCACTTTGACTTTCGTCTTCGAATCACCGCTTTAATGACGCATTTACATGGCAAAGCAACACGAATTAGGCGTGTTTATGCGCCGCGACAAAGCGCCACGTTATATCCCAGATCTCGATGAGAATATCAGTGATGATGTATATATTTTTCAATTCTTTTTTCCCGTGCGATGGTACACAGTTCCAGCGAAAACAAAAACAGAAGATTGCGTTTTGTTTCGTCGCGCAAACTTTGGATAAATCTATTCAGAATTGTTGGTATCGGATTTTTTGGCGCAAACTTTCGTCATTGTCACACTTCTAAACTGTATGTTTTATGTATGCCATTATTTGTACGCGAAAATCTTAAGTATGAATAAAAGATTGAATTTGTGTTTGAATTGTAAGGTGTCGAGATATCACTGCAAAGTTGAATCGCGAATTGTGCAGTAGATAACAAGTTTGTGAATGAATTTCATAAATGAAAACTTGATCTGGAATTCGTGTTTTTCGGCATATCTTGAGGTACAACGAAATTTCCGTTTTTTTGCCATCCACAGAAACAAAAATATGTACATACTGTCCCATATGATTTATATCAAAATTTATATACCTTATTTATGAAGTAAAACAGTAGTCATAAAAAAATTATATATTATGAGTATACTTGTGTTCGTGTCAGAACATTCTGTTATTTTTATTGAAACATTTATATACAATCCTCGGACTGACTATTTAAATCGACTGAAAAAATTTGAACGATGCAAAAACATCATAAATAGTAATTCTCTTTACTTTACCTATGTTCCTGAACATCGAATTCGCAGCGGAAATCGGCTTCGGGTACATACCTGAAACAGAAAAAAAGTACATCATCATTAGAGCGGTGGAGAAGCGTGCGGACAGAGAGAAAAAAAATGGTAAGAAGAATACGAAGCTAATTAAAAAAGTTGGAAACACGCCACAAACAATGTTATTTCAATTTATCGGGCACAATTATATCGAGCAATGCGAGAGAGCGAGTGCTGCAAAAAGCTGGGTTCCGCTGTTTTTGTTGAGCAAATAAAGCGCGGGTGTATCCCGCGCCGCCAAGCATTTCTTTCGGGTCCGCACAATCGACTAAATAACGTGGGAAAAACCGGAGCGCAGCCGCGATGGCAATAAGTCCGGGTCGGCGCGAGGGCCAGCGGCAAATATTTGAAACATCCGCGCGCAATTCGAGCCGCGATACCGGCCGGAGAATAAGTCACGTTCATTTCAGCGGACCATACTTGCCATTCCATCGAGATCGCATTGTCACCGTGTTCTCTTTTCGTTTCCGAGCCGCCCCCTTTTCGGGGACCGGAAATATTTCACGGGCCCGAATCTGCGGCGCCCGCTAAGATGACGCGGCCTACATTTCGCCGTTATCCGACTTCTTCATTAGAAAAAAATTTGAATGCAACATTTTCGTTTCTATCACTTCTTCATTGTCTATCGACAAAATATACTTGTGTAATTTTTTAGTTTGGTGAAACTGATGGAACTCTGTGATACAATTTTATGAATGCATAAAAAATTTAGTAGTACTAGATATAGTTATAAAATTATAATTAGGACTGATTAATAGAAATAAGAAAATTGAAATTAAATATTGTACAAATGTTAGTCTCATATTAAACACGAAATTTTTTATATATGTTAACCAGTATGCAAAAAAGTCAAATGTTTTATTGACCATGTAAAATTGGATACCAGACATGATTTTTTGTATGATGTTTTTTTAATTGTATATTGATATCAGATTTTGTTAATTAAACTCTGAATGAAAATGTGATTTTGAACTGCATTTAAATATAGCTTGCATGTGAATACGTATTAAAAAGTGTGTATGAAAGTATGAAAAATGTGATAACGATAGATAAAAAGCGATCATCTTTGAAAGACCATCGAGCACAAAGACAATTGGCCCAACTTGGTAATCGCAAGCTCATTAAGTATACGTGGAAACCTAATCAAACAATTATAATATTCCCGGGCTCTTTCATAAATCCAACTTTTATTGGCGTTCGTTGCTGGAAGGAAAACCCTTGAAGTGCAAATAACAAAAGTAAATTTGCACTCGAGCGGTGGGCTACGGAGTTCTCGGCGGAAGCTTCCCCTTTTCTGCAGCCGGCGTCCTATCCCTCTCGCAAAAGCGCATTGTCCGAAAAGCGCCGGAGAGCGTCGCGACGGCAAATTCAGTGGAGCACAATGGCGCGCGTGCTAAGGTGTGGGGCATTTCGTGGATCAATGGCACTTACTCTCGCGTATACGATCTTCGCCTCGGTTGGTAGCCAAGCACCTATCTCTCGCTACCCGGCGCCTCGCACGACCTACCTGCACACATTCCAGTCGCTCGTCTTTCGGCACACGCGCAAAACTAACGTGCACCGTCGCGTGAACAACCGTCTCTCCGATAGTCGCCTCTCGTTGATAAGTCAACGACCGCGATTGATTTGCTCGTTCTCCCCGGGGAGATTGCCCGGGTCATCGCGGGTAATTAAAATTTTCGACGATGATGGATTCCTCCCCGGTCTTCATCCGTTTCCGACGATATCGAGTCTTGGTACACGTTTTTCCATTCTCCAACGTTTACCGATAGTGCCGCGGGGGTGATCGATGGCTTCGCCCATGCAAGATCATGCTAATCCACCCCCGAGTCAACTTGTATAAATCACTTCGAAACAAAACTTGAACAAAATACAAATTTATTTCCAAATCATCAGCTACGAAAAGTATAAACCGAGGGTTTAAAAAATTTAAATCAACTCGCTTTAATCAGACATATATATTTGAAACGTTCGATTTCAAAATTATCCAAAAAATTTTTTTCCATTTTTTCAGTCGTGAATTTTTAATTGTCTACTTTTTGAAACCTCATCAAAAATTAACGGAAATGTACATTTTTGATAAATAAATCGAAATTTGATTTAAAAAAATGGATTATAGGAACGTTAAAAACATAATTTCATGTTCTCGAAATGTTAACTGATTTCCAATTTCTGTACGATACGACATAAAAATTGTTATTAGCAATTTAAAATAATTGATTTTAAATATATTCAATAACACAAATTATTCTAATTTGTTCGATCCTAAATTTTTGATCGTCTCATATATTTTAGAACTTTATATTTTTTTAAAATAACTAAATTTTATACATTTTAGACTGACATTGAATTCTGACACTTTTTACAATTTGGCAGAACGAGCTGAAGAGCCGGGCAAAAGCTGATCGCTCAGCAATATAAACTCGGATTTAAAATCAGAGACATTATTCAAATTGACGAAACAAAACTCGACAGTGTGAGCGCGCAAAACGTTAGCTGGGATGCAGAATCGATTAATATGATTCATTCTTGAAGACGTATCGAGTCGAGGGGGAAAGAGAGAGTGGCTGGCGAAAGAGAGAGTGGGAAGAGCCGACTCGCAGGCCTGGAACTGCCAGCCGATATTTCATCCAGAGAAGCAGCGAGATAACGGCGAGGTAACGCCCTCGCTCACTCTTCCTTTTCGTGGTTCTTCTTCCACTCGGTCTCGCTGCTTTTCCTCCTTCTGCCTCTCTTTCTTCGCGAATTAGCCGCGCTCTCGAGCGGAGCTTGCTCTGCTGCCAACAGAACCAGCAGTCTTTTAAAATATTACCACTCAATGCCACCCCGAGTCACTCCTCTCGAGTGAAGCAACCCTTCCCGTCGGTTGCGAAACTCCGCGCGCTGTCTTACACAACGTTTCTTCTATTTACAACCATCTTCAGAACGTTGTTACTTAATGAAAGTGCTAAATGAAATGACTACCAGGGATTCATCATCCCTACGATTTAATAACCCGGGGCGAGTCCACTTTGTTTATCTCCCCTCGCAATTTTAATTCCCCCAAACAAAATTCTCGCGCACCCGGTTCCGTGCCATTACGGTGCAACTTCTTATAAACCCCTTTGTCCCGCTTCGCGGTTCATTCCATTACGTTGTGTCGCGGCCTGAACAAAGTGTGCAACGCTCATAAGAGAGAGTCGCGTCCGTCTTTCAAGCCCCTTTTTTCTCTGCCGATTCGGCCGCATTAAGCGAAGTGCTGTTGCGCGCAAAAGTAACGTCCTCCCCGGGCCGACATTTTTTTGCCACCCGCGGCAAATTGATTTTTTATGATCGTCCAAACGCGCGCCGACTAATTTGCAACAAAAAAATTGTTCCCTCCCTCTCTCCAAGCCCCTCTCCGTCGGCTGCTCTATCTCCGGGGCTTTTTTGTCTCGCACTCAAACGCGCCAGGCATTCGCTCCGCTCGTTAAAAAGCCCGCAACGGTACCCGTCGATTGCATCTTATCCGATTACGCGAGACACGCGTAAGGCTCGCATTTACGCTCGGTCCTTGCGCGAATTACATTTATTTATGTTAATGTGACACGTGAAATAAGACGACCGAGTCGCCGGGGGCATAAATCAATGGTATCAGTTTTTGGAATCGTTTGCGAAATTTCGTCGGCGATGGGGGGAAAAAATAAAAGCAATGAAAAAAAAAGTTGACGATGGAAAAAATGAATTATTAAACGCGACGCGACCATGAATCAAGCGGCGATCGAAATTGTGGTGTGTCTGTGACGCGGCGCATGTCAAAGTCGAAGACGATTTTTATCGCCGATCGGAAAGAAAAATGAATGAATAGAAAACGGTCAGAAAAAAGAGCAGGGGTGGCTGGCCGGGCCCGCATAAGCTGCGGAGCAAACGCGGAGAGGAAAGGAGAACGGCAACCGGCTATCGGAGTCATTAGTTACAGATGTCTCGTCCGAACCAAAACCTCTTTCTCGTCTCGATAAACACGCACGAGGAAAAAGCACAAATAATAATTGTATCCTAATAATATAACGGTCAGCCGAGCGCCGGTTATCTCGGCTTTCGAAAGTGCACTATGTTGTTCCAAAGATAAAAACGTCGCGACTTTGGAGTTCTTATTTTGTGCCTCCACACTTTTGCATGCCTGTTTTTATTATCCCCAAAACTTTTTGTCGCCACTCTTCAAAAATTTTTCTCCGACTGAAGAGTGTGCCGAGCCTCGTGACACGAAGACGTTTTATTTTATAACCGAAGATTAATTTTTACCGCCGGGCAAAATCGATAGCTCGTTTTGAGAAACTTTTTTTTCTTCTTCTTCTTTTTTTCTTTTTTCACGATATCCCCCGCCGTCCCGCGCATTGGGAATGGAATAAAATGTTTTGTTCTTGGATGCAAATCCTTGTCTTCGAAAGTTATGAAAAAGACGCGATGAAAAACACGCGGGGCGATGAGTTTAAACGGAATTCAATCAGCGTGTTGCAGCGGAGAAAAACAAATCCGCCGTTTTCAAAGCCGGCAGTTCTTTTTCCACGGGAAAAATGTTGATTGTCAGGCAAAGACGAAGACTACAAGGGAAAACGCCTCGGCATATTGAGGAGCTTCAATCGTCCGTGGAAGTTTGTGAGCCAATCATCCAGCTGCCGGGATTGCTTCCGCGCGCGTTTGTTTGGTAAACGCAAAACAGCTCGTTCAAGTTTAAATTTCATATCCACAAGTGTTTCTCGATCGGGGGGCCGATCTGAATATGAACCTGTCGGGCGAAAAACGTGTCGGGTTTCGTCGACGAGTTCATTATCTCGCAGGTCTTGTTTGAACTTTTGTTTAAACTTCCCGCGACTCCGCTGGGTTGACAGAAGTTCAAATTCATGAAAGTACTTTTTTAATTCAATCAAAAAGAAGCTAAAAAAGGTCGAGTTTAGCTTCCACACCGATGGATAAAAGTTTTGGGCATTTTGTTTTGTAAGCCTAAAAGTGCGATTGGGGAAAAACTCGTTGGCGAGTATACTCGATATGTGGCAGAGGTATTTGAACAAGCAGGGCACGTTTCGGCATTAGAAATGGCTATGCAGAGGAACCAGAGAATCGCACTTGTGATCGGCCCGCAATTATTATAAGTACCCATCCATCTAGTCACGTGACCTTGTCATTCTGGCACCCAAGAATGCGAATTCCGAGAGAATTTCCAACGTGGGACTAAAATTTGTTGTAGTTGATTTCGTTCCGGAACTCCTTAATAGGGTCCAATTAGTCAACTCTAAAATACCATAATCGGCTTCCCGATCGATTAAGGTAGTTTAATGTTAAAAATGTACTTTTACCCCTTAAAAGTTTCTCTTCTAATTAAAATAAAATGGAATATTTTGTTATAATTCATGGCTGAATTTCATATTGGTTTTCAAATTTCTCATTAATATGTTTTGTTCTTAAAAAAAACAAGATTTGTTTCAACGACAGAAAAATCGAGTGTCGAAAATTGATCATTATTCAAGAATATAGAGTTTTAAGCAAATTTGAAGAAAATTGTTTTTCAATAGTACCGCCTTAAGTGGATAAAATGTTCCAAAAATGGCTCAAATGCCAAGCGAAATTTATTCAGTTTTAAATGCCCGTAATAGGCTTCAATTAGATAAGAACTCGGCGCGCCGTATTAGGATTCTGCCAGACAGCTTTTCCAAATGTCTAATCGCAAGAGAAATACCTTTTCTCATTATTGCGAATTCCCAAACGACAATGAAAAACACTAATGCAAACAGAAAGAACAAAACAAAAATAACCAACAGATAAAACGAAAACGCCAAACAATAAACAGAAAAATGAAAAATGAACCCTTCTGAAAAAAAGCAAAACAAAAAAGAAAAATAAAAGAAAAAAAACAAACAAACAAAACTACAAAAGTATTAGAATGGTTTGAAAAGGTGTCTTACAAATTTTGAGGGTTGATTTACAGGCGAGTTCGAGGTGTAGCGCACGTGTGTGTAAATAGCCTTAAACGGGTGAATTTGAATGCGCGTCTGAGACATAAAACACGCGGGAAAATGAGAAAGGAAAATGAACAGCGACAGGCGATGGGGCCTTTGGTGCGGCGGTCCTCTCCAGGATTATAGGTGCGCTATTGGCGAGCTTTGTTCGAGGTTGGCTGCTTTTACGAGCTGCCCGGCATTTGCGTATTTCACGGAGCCCGTTATGACTATCACGTACACACGCTCATACATACACACACGTTCCCCGGTCGGACCTCGTATCTCGCTTGCGATCTACGGATTCTGAATTCGCGATCCGGGACTTGGCTCTCCACGAGACCGGAAACTATTCCGCTTTGCGGCATGAATTAGACTGCTCCTCGGGAGCTCGCGGTAAGTTTGTGTCCTCGTGCAGCCGTTGCCGTTAACGAACCGGTGAGGTTTCGGCTTTAATCAATGACGGTATCGCTTCATTATGGCGGTTCACTACGCTTAGCAGAAGAAAAATTTCGCACGGTTATATCAGTAGTTTGATATCGAGCCAGACGGAAAGCACAAAGGAAATCAACACAGGAATGCAATTTGTTTTCGAATTCCAAATTTTCCATTCGAACCAATATCTTTCCCGCACGGAAGAAAATATATTTTGAAAATATAAACAAAATATATTTTTCGTGTATAAAATATTATTCCGCAATAAGTATTCTATTAAGTAATATAATAAGTATATAATTATAATAAGTAATATATTTGTTTTTTTTTATATAAAATCCATTTTTATAAATTTATAGAATATATTTTTGTATGTAAAAAAATTATAAAAAGCGGCAATGAGTATAATAAAATAAAATATATTTTCATTCGTGAGGGTTGTCTCAAAACTTTCGGATAGCTTATCTGTCGGGAATTTTGTTTTTCATTTTCTGAGTTCACCGTTGGAGAAAAACGTTTTCAGTTTTCGAAACTGTCGTGGGAAGGGGGATTTGTAATGGAAAAGGGACTATCGTTTTTACAACAATCAACTACAATTCCATTGGAATGTAAATTACGATACCGAGTTTGCTTCATGAATATCAATATGTAGCTTCGAATAGCACGTCTAAGACGTACCGAGTCCGCATCTAATACCTGCCCTGCAATCTAATCGCTATATGCAAATCAGGGAGCAGTATAACCGTATTGCCATTTATTGATCTATTGTCGGTCTCGTAAGTGCCCATTCATTTTTACTATTACCCCCTGCAGTGGATCTAACCGCAAATAATCTATAATTTAATATTTTCTTGGATATCATTTTTTACCCCTGACAGGGTTGAAAGTAATTCAACTTTAGAACAAAAAGTTGTTACATTTTTAAAGGAATCCTCCTAAGGACAAAATTATATGTTAAAATAGATGCGAATTTTACATTTATATATTTTTCATACATCTATAAATAATTTTGATTAAAATTTATAAACAGATGATTTGGTGGATCATTTTGTTTTAAATAAATTAAAAATGGAAAAGTTCAAAATTTATTGAACTTATTGGAATAAAACTATAACGAATGTTTTAAAAAGTAGCTGGCTGAAATTCTAACAACCCCCAACGGTTGAATTAGCACAATAAAGTTGGGTAAGAAGAAATTGTAGAGCGTGACAAAATTATATAACTCGATAAGGTTTGACGAGGCTGAAATTGGTCAGTTTTTTATGTCGGGTGTTATAATTTTTTTTCTTTTACGATTCGGATAATTTCTGGCTTAATTGGAAAAGTTGGTGCAATTTTGATGTCCCCGGTGAAATCGAACAGCGATTGTAACGCGACAATAAAAAGCGCAAGGCGATATGGAAAATCATGCTGCAAGTTTATGGCCGGTGGATTATGGGCGAAACGTGTTTTCTCGAATGGGGCCGCGCGTTGCGCTCGCTTGTTCTGCACATTAGAAAATTCCGGAAAGAGTTGCTCGTCGAAGTTGTCGCACGAAGACATAAGTCTGCTCCGCGAATCGAGCACACATGAACGAGAGCACGCTGACGCACACCAGGCTCGCAGACATTACGAGACTTTACGCTCCATCGGGCCCGCTTCCGACCGAATAAACGACAGTCTTCCGACAAATTGAATTATAAAATAAAGTTTTCAACGATGCTCTCGCAACTTTGACACGCAGTCGAGGGAGAGACTATACTTTGACGTTGTCAACGTTGACGTTTATTCTTTCGACCAAAACGGCCATTACTTTTTGCGGTTACTTTCTTGTAGCAAAATAATTATTTTCTCATTTATGTCTTAATATAAAACATTCACCAATTTCATATGTAAAAATGAAAAGTGTGTCTAAAATTCATTCAAAAAATATATAAAACTATAATTAAATAAACACACTGTACATGACATATATACAAATACAAAACTACTCACATGAGAAAGAAATTCTATCAAATCTTATCATTTAAAGATGAAAATTTACTGAACTGTACAGTTTATGAGGGACAAATCTAAAATCTGTAAAAAAAATATTGAAACTTACGACAAGTTTCGACGAATGAGAATAAACATTACTAAACTAATATTCCTAATTTTTCATGTTCATTTATCAAAATTTGCTGTAAATTTAAAGAATTTTTCTCGAATTTTACACTGTACATTTCAATAAAAATTCTGATAGACTTTTTTTCTCCGTGCACATGCCAAATTTTTTGAGTGAATAAATAATTTCGACCTACTTATGTACAACACATTTGATAGAAATATAATTATATAGGTCGTATACATGACACCACATAATAGAGAACAAGAAAAAAAATTCTAAGTGACTAGTATTTGAACAATGCGGAACAATTTATGTGACGAGGCAAAATCCATTGCCCAAAATATATACCGTTGCAGTAGAGTATTTGAAGCTCCTGGACGGTTTCCAAGCGAGACTCTGTCACCGCACGGTCGTCAATTACCCGAAAGCTATAGCGACGCACACATCTCCTTCCCTAATTATAAGGCATGGATCGATCGTTCATAAAGCTGTGCGCGCCGGGCCTTATCTACACCGTCGGGGCAGAAACAACGTCCGTCTTGGAGGATTTATCTTCTATTTACATTAGCATGCGGCCGCGCCGAAATGATACACGCTGCAGACAAAAAGTGCGCAAAGAGCCGCGCCAAATGATCGGGTTCGCATCTTTGGCAACGGCCTCTGTTGTTCTTTCTTTTTTTCAGCGCGATTCCAGCCAAACGGCTCTTGCATACTAATCGGTCGGTGATGCTGCAACCGCCATGATTCAACCCCTTCGACCGCAGGGCGATTCGAGAGCCTCTCGGCTTTTTTTCACTTCCTCTCATGAAAGACGTAAAATCAGATTGATGCTTCGCACATCTGCGGTTGCGGCGATAAGATTGTGAGCGGGTTATGAGTTCGGGGGTCTCGTCACCTGGGAGACGCTCAGATATGATCGATACCGGTTAATATATCTGCGGGTGTTTGAGTTCGCGACCCTCTCAATGGCAATCTTTCGGGAGGGGGGAGGGGGGGCGCGAGAACTGGCGCACACCTTGAAAGAAAGTTGTCGTGGCAGAGGTAGCTGAGCGATGAATAAGAAGACAACGAGAGGAGGCAGACAGCGCGACGAAAAAGTCCTCGCCCGAAGGACGAGGAGCGAGCGCTGGGCGCGGAGATGACGCGCGATAAAGAGCGAGACCGAGTAAGTCGGATTGGCACTGGTGCAAAAAAGATGGACCGAGGAGAGGGGGGCGTGTCTGGCGTTCGTACGTCGAAGCTCCGTGGTCCGAGAACCGCCGGCTCTGGCGCATAATGGATGACTTCCTAACGACACTTTAAGATAGTTCCCTCGGCTGGCGCTCGCGAGCGAGAAATAATAGATTCTTTTTACGCGGCTCCGGCTGTCTGTAACGACTTAAGCATTCGACGCCATTAGCCTCGAATATGGCATTGATCGAGCGTATCGCGTGATATTCGCTCAAATCCTCTGACAACAAAGGGAACCAGTTTGGCGCGGCGAAAAATCGCGTGAAAATAAAAAAAGGGTAAGAAAAAGAGAAATGGTGGGGGGGGGGGGGAAGAAAAAAAGAAATAAGGGGGTCCGAAGAAAACAAAAGCGACATGCGATATTGGCTATTGAAATATAAGCGCTGGCAAGATGGCTGCGAGTGTGTCGCCACGCGATGCTTTTTGTCATGGTGATACCCATCGGCGGACAGCAACCAGCCCCCATGCATCACGCACTTTTCTCCGGCCGCTGCCAAGATCCAAGATGTGGCCACGGCAGCTGCGCCATGCGCTTTCGCCTCGACTTCGGTTTTATCGTTGCTGCCACTGCGTTCGCCGGTTGTGCGTGCATTTACTATTGACTTGTTTTGGTTGCTTATCTCTTGGCACAACGCGACCGCCGATGCCAATCAAACGGCCGATTTTCATACGCGATATCCAGTCGCTGACGGTATTATTTAGTTACATTAACTCCGTTGCGGTTTTGAAATCTATTCTGTTTCATCTTTTGTTTTAATATAATTGAATTACCATTTGTTCACTTTGGTTTGTATTAAATTTGTGACGGAATTATAATATATTTTCGTGTTTCGAATTAGCCCTCACGGATAAAAATATATCTGCCAAAATATATTCTATTTTATTATACTTATTGCCGCTTTTTATAAATTTGGTGTATACAAAATATATTCTATTTTATATTTTATAAATTTATATAATGAAATTTATAAGAAAATATAAATTAAATATTATACTCATTGCCGGAATATATTTTCTGTACGCAAAATTAATTTTGTTTATATTTAAGGAATACATTTTTTTGTTTCGAATTAGGATCGAGGTTTTGTGGATTTGTTTGTACAAAAAAAGAGGAAACGAGTAACAAAACAAAGGAATGACAGGAGCCGTTGTAATGAATAATATAAAAGTGATCAAAAAAACTGTTGGTCATGTCAAACAAATGACGACGAAACCGCAAATTCAGTCAAATTAATACCGACATTTGTCGGACGGGGGAACAGAGGCCTGGTCCCCGTTATTAAAAGTGGCCCCTCGGAAATCGTTAATGTTGCATTAATGACCGAAAAGATAATAATTGCGCGAGACGCGGGTCTCGCAACGTGTAATTTGGTTATGGAATAATGACATCGGTCGCTCGGCGAACAAGTTCAGTAAGTCCTCCCGCCGGTCGGCGTATTTGGGCCAGACAAATTTGCATAGGTAAGCCGGTAATGACGGGCGTGCGCGAGAGCAACACGCCTTTGTATAATGTTTCCATGCATAATGCATGCGTTTCGCACCCTTTTGACGTTTCGCAAAATCACGGGGCCCACCGGAACGACGCTTCTGCCGGCGGGCGCGGAGTCGGCGTCGTGTCGCGCAAGCCCGCGGGTTCGCTATTTATTCCGAGGCGCCTTCGCTTGTCTCGCACCTTCGCCGCAGCTGACTCGAACAAATAATTACACTCAGATCAATAATCCCCATTTTTATCAGTCTCTCAAACCCAGCCAATAAAATATATAACACCAGTTTATATGTTAAAACTTTTGCGAAAACGTTTTATCTAACTTTGAAAATTGAAATTTTATATGAAAGAAAAAATGTCATGAAGATAGTTATAAAAAATTAAGGCTAAGGATCACAATTTGAAATGGTTGTATGAAATGTTGAATCCAATTTTGGTAGTTTCATATTTAACCTTGTGTCACAGTCACCCCAAGTGCATATGTAAAATATTTTATTTTCACAGTAATAACGTTGAAAAATCTATGACAGGAAAAGGTATGTTCATTTCAAAGTGAAATATAACTTGATTTTTAAATGAGTATGTTTTGTATGTAAAATTGAAAATTGCATGTATCCGAATTGTTCGGCAACATTTTTGTGTCCGTTGAACGATCGCTGTTTGAATTATTCGTGACTCGTGGTAATGCGTGTGCGCGCGGGAGACAAAAATGCAATACTTAAAACGTCATTTTGTAACCACGCATGGCTCAGGAATGGCGTTAGAAACGGCAAAAAAAGAGTTAATTTGAACTCGGTGCTTACACAAAGATTGCTTTCGTAATTCAAGTTAAAAAAAGAGCTAGAGCCCTCGCGTGAAGAGCTCGCGAAAATGATGCTTTTTCATGCGATATCGCATTTAACGTCCGACGCCGGGATTTCATTTTATGTACACCCTATTGGACTTTTTCAAAAATAAAAAAAATTTAAAAAAAATTGAAAAGAAAAAAAAAAAAGAAAAAGGACGAAAATAAGAATAAAAGAAAAATGATGACGGTGCTATCTTACATGCTGCTGCCTCTTTTTACAATTTCGCAGATAAAAATTTGCCGGCGGGGGAAAAAAATTCATCAAATATTTGAAAGCACGACATTTATGATGCACCGAAAAGAGTCAACATTTCATTTTCCATAATTAAACCGTTTTAAGCATAATGGTAAATGTTTAAAGGCATTTTAATAACGCTTCTATAAATACAACGTTCTCGTCTCTGTGTTCATGAAAGGCTCCGTAATTCTGCATCTCCGGCGGCGTATCCTGTTTTCAAGGAAAACTTTGATACCATATTTGCGACTGCAATAAAGAAAGTATATTAATCCCCGGCCATTTTCATTATCACGATTTCGCAGCGATTAACACACGCCGGGACGTAAAAACTGATTAGCGTCCGTCCGCTGGCGTCAACCGAGGAGTCAATCTCGATGGGAATAATGACGCAAAATAATAATGATGGCTTGGGAAAAAAAAAGATAGAGACCCAGAGAGCGAACGCCAAAGAGGAGGAGCGTCCGACAATTCCCGATCGAGAGTAATCTATCTGCCGACGTCGCGCGGTTATTGCCGGTATTACCGGACATTGATTTCAAATTAGTGCAAATTGAAAGACGTCGACGCGAGAGATTAAGAAAAAACAAACGCACAAAAATGTACTATATCGGCGGGAAATAAAAACGGAACGCCGACAATTACCCGCGATGTTGAAATTTTCGTGGATCGAGAGGCAGCGTCATTAACTCGCGCGTCTCAATCTTTTTTTTTACCTCTTATCGCGATGGAAACTCAAATAATGAGCTTTTCGTGTCCCGGCGCAATTTAATATCCCAGCCGGCCTCCCTTTTGCGAGGGAAAAAAAACGTAATGACAGAACAATGTTTGTCAAAACTTGACGCGCGATCAATCTCTTCTTTTCAACACATCTTTTTAATAGATTTTATCCAACGAGGGGGAAAAGTGGACGTTATTGTTTTGCTGTAGGGGAAACAAATTATTTTATGATTTCTTGGGAGGAAAAAAATGCATTTTTCACCTCCGCGTGAATGAGACAAAAAATGTGTACGAACAAGTTAACTAGGCCACGTTTCGCACTCGGCGGTTCATAAAAAGGCCCTCTTAATCGGCGAAAGGTAGCATCGAATCTTGATCGCCGCCCACAGATTGCTTGATCGCGGATTCGTTCATCCGTAACGTTTCCAGACCGTTAACCGTTATGCTTGCAAGAGGCCGGAGTCGTGTCGCCGAGTTTTCGATACATGCAACATCCAATTCTTTTCGATACACTGTGAACATTTTCAGTTAAGGTTGGACATGCAATTTCACGTGAAAGTCAAAGATTTTGTTCAATTTTTGTGTGTACAGTTTTCCATAACTGTCTCATACCGTTTCTAAAATTTTAATCAATTCGTTCGTACAGAAATTAAAAAAACTGATTTTGACAAAATTTATATTTAATATTCGTACATAAAAATTAATTTTTTAACTAAGAGAAATTTTGCATTTGCTCGAAATGTTCAGTGCAGAAAAAAATGTAAACAGTTTTGGTTGAAAATGTTAATTTTGTTTAATTGAATACAATTTCCAAAACGGTGACTTTTATGCGAGAGGTTGAGGGTCAAAAAACCAATTTAAAATGTTGACCAATTGAAACGTATCAAGAATTCTCACACCGTTGCGTTCAATTTCTCTGAGTGTAACCTTTTTCGGTTAAATTTTCTTGGTTGAATATAATTATAATGCTATTAATTAAGCGGCCCACGACAATGGGTATTGTGGCAGAATTATATCCCGTGGATGACGATAAATGCATCG
The DNA here is from genome assembly GCA_025266255.1 of Trissolcus basalis. Classification (NCBI taxonomy): domain Eukaryota; kingdom Metazoa; phylum Arthropoda; class Insecta; order Hymenoptera; family Scelionidae; genus Trissolcus; species Trissolcus basalis. Next base: position 27,328 of record JAAMPD010000537.1, on the reverse strand, counting down.
CATTCGTACAAATTAGGATGACGTTTCATAAATAAGGCCTTGTAAAAGGCAGAATAAATGTACATTATAAAATACGCGCCACGGACCTATCGACGTGTTTAAGCGCATAAAATGCAAGATAACGTCACTCCATGCGAAAGTTCATATCGTGTTCGTTTTACTAGTCACCAAACCGCCAGTTAATCACGTTAATGCACGAGAATGATGACTTTCTAGTTTTACTCCAAGCAATGGCCGACGTGTGGTTCGCCTCTTGTAGCCTTAATTATGATTATTACCGTGCTATAAAAATTGTTTGTCAACTGTGCATTGGGACCAATTCGTTTGGCATGACACCGCTGAATAATCAACTTTATTCGAAGATGAGAACGTTTTTTATACACACCACTTTAAATAATAATTTACATCCCTAAAAACCAAACACAAACAAAAACAAAACACAAGTACTTAAATTTTTTTTTTTTAAAGTAAGCAGTGTAACAAATTTTGTCCATCCAGAATTGACATTAAAAAATGAAAATTTATTAAAAAAAAAAGAAAGAAAAATCATTTCTCATCTCCTTTCATAATGAATTCGTTAAAGTATACTCGGAGGATTTTTTCATCCCGTTTCATTGAAGTATTATTCTGAAAGGTAATAAACCAGCAAAAAAGCTAACTGCAACGATTTCACTGCGCGGAATAAGAAATGCGGTTTGAGCGTTTGACGTCATATAAGAAAGTGAATCGAGTAGCGCATCGCATCGGCTGATTAAGGTGCTCTCGTAATTTGCAGGTGTGCGAGTGGCATTCGATCGTTTTCATCGGAGTAATACACAATTGCACTTTGTTCCATCAATCGAACATTCAGATGTGACCCAGAAATGCGCGTTTCATCCCGTCTGAGCTATCCAATTTTCAACCGCCCCCTCTCTCAGCATCTTCAACTGATGTCTCAATCATTTTATTGATTTCATTTTTAAATAAACAATAAAATAAATTCGAGTTATAAAATTTTGATCCTAACAACTGTAATGCAATATCGGGCGAATAATTATTCATCGGGAGAAAATTTTAAATGCTTAAAAAAAAAGATGCTTAATCAGAATTCCGATAATCAAATTACGAGTTTTAATGCATTTCAAACAACAAATTGCTTATTAGCATGATAATATAGCGAAAAGTTAATCTAAACGACGACGACTGATATAGCCGCGTTATGAAAATAATAACTCATGAATATATTGCGGCTCCGTTACAGAGAGCCAGGACGCGGTTAATTTATTATATAATCTGAGTTTTGTTAAATGCGCGCATGTAAATTAATCTCGATACATGAATGTTGTTTGTCAGTCGATTGATAATTTATGCGGCCGCCGTCTAAAACGCTCTTTCGAAATTAAAACTTGGCAGCGAAAAAAATGTCGAAACCAGTCGATCCATTGCTTTAGACAGATTGATCGATTCCCGTTCCCTTTCGTTACATTTTATCGATAAATAACAAATGAACTTCCAATTGACGGTTCGAGCACCGTTTTTTTTATTTCGTCGGTTTCCCGATAAAATTTACTACACGTTGAATTCTGCATCGTCGCGTTGCGACAATAAAAAACCGCACATTCTTCAAAACTCGCTTATTGTCTTAAATTAAATCATCCTCGTTATCGCGCCGAAAAAGCCGCAAAAGTCGAGCGTATCCCGGGTACGTGTATTTCGCGATAACGCGTGACGCGTATCTCACTTTGAAATTCAAAAGAAAAATGCTTGAAAGCCTGAGGGGTTATTCATCAAATGCGCAAGAGCCGTGTGGTTGCGTCCTCGTTACATCGCAAGTGGTTTCATATAATTTACACGACAGGCCACTCCGTAAAAATTATGCAATTCATAATAATTACCGATTCATAATTACTCGCCCGACAAATTAGTCGCAATTAATCACGCACAATGATATTCCCGATTGTTCGCTTTTGCGCAACCATCACCGTCAGCTTCTCCCGCGGCTCAAAAACGTTCGACCTTTAAAGGCCAAAAAATGGCCAGATTGAAATTGCCAACCGGCGTACACAATGCACCGATTGCTTTTCCCACAAAAGAAGCAACCTCTCGACATTTCGATAATGTACCGGTGATAACTGTCTCGTTAGACAAAAAAAGATACAATAAAAAATGCGCGATACCAAACTGTAAGTGGTGACCAAAAAATTAATTGTTTACGACCGATGTTATTCTTTTTCTACATTTTCTACACAGAAAATGTTACGACCGTAATTTTAATTTGATTCCAATCCATTTGACAAATCTATGTTAAAATATATAAACATGAATAGTGAATAAAAATTGATAAGTTTATTAATATGAATATTCTTTCGTCAAGGGTGGGAAAATGTTAATACTATATATTAAACTATCGTAATAAAAATAATATATATATTTATTTATGTCAGAATGTATGGGCAATAAATTTCTTGACGCAATGTATAATTTTTTTTGCAAACACTCGCGTGGGCACGCAGTGAGAGAGACGCTTCCGCGTGCACGACGCACCGATTTCTCTCCCGCGTCATCGCAGCCTCTCCGGTGCTTTTTTTTCTTTTTCCAGCCGCCGCTTTTACGGTTGTACCTACACGCGCGTTCCCAACGGGGCTTACGTAACTCGACATTTATTCCCCGCAAAAAGAAATAACTTTCACCTGCGAGCCGGCGATTTGAGTCAAATGATTTTATGCGTTGACACTTTTCGGTATTTATGGGCGCATTGTTTTAGGCGAACGAGAAAATTGCGCGGATCGTGGCCGCGAACCGGGGGGATAAGAAATAAGAAAGCGTCGTGTATTTATTGTGTCGCGTCCTCCGCTCGTGAAAATTTGATTCGTTCAATCAGACGATTGGCGACCTTTTGCGCAAGTGAATTCTTTTTTGTTTCTACAGATGCATCCTGAAACTCGCGAACAATGAAGCGACAGAGAGGCGTGCAGTGTGCGAACTGTACGTGTGGCTTTCAAGTGTTTTGTGGCTTGTTCTAAAACACATAAACAACATCTAATTTTCTGGGTAATTGTGCGGTATTTGACTGATGTTGTGTTCGTTGGTCAAAGGTACAGTGTTGTTCAGAGTTAAGAAGTGAAAACCAGAAACAGACAGAGAGATAAAGAGAGAGAAATAAATAGAGCAAGCTAAAAGCGATAAATTCTAAAAGGTGTGTCAACAATTGTAGAACGATTTTTTTGCATTCATCGAGGAAATAAAACCTTTTATTTTGTTTTTCTGTGCCTCCCCGATAATCTGCACGGACAAACTGATTTTTGTTTCATTTTTGTCATGTAACGCGGTACAATGTGCAGAAAGAGAGAGAGAGAGAGTGCAACTAACGAGCGAGGGAGAAACAAAAAGGTGCTAGGAATTTATTCGCACTATTTGTCACGGACAAAAAAGGCCGTATTTCCTCAAGTGTCCAAAATGTAATTTGCAAGTTGACATTTTTGCAGGCATATCTCAAACATTCCACACGTTCGCCATTCACCAACGAACACTCTGATAACATTGAAACAAGCACAATTTTGTCCCAACGTTGTTCACCTGGTCCCGCGTCTCGCAACGGCTCGGATTTTCCGGAATACACACCTGAAACAGAAATAAAAAGTCATCATTAATGGAGTGTGCCAATGAGTCGCGTCGCCAACGGTGGTTAAAAAACGTTTAACAGCGATCTTTTGCGCGATCACGCGCCGAGCTGAGAGCGACGTCTGCTCGGCTTGCACAATACCGAATATCACCACGTCAATACATATATTATCGCTGACAAAGTAATCGTCTAAATTGAGCAACGTTTGAGTAATAATGTAGAAAATCAGACAATGGCCATTGTTAAACAAATGTCTGACATAAATTTAGCCGGCCAATTAAACACCTAACTATGTTTTCAGACGAGAAAATAAATGAGAAACAATAAAGGAAAAATATATGACCGTTTGACAAGACGCGCCAATCGAATTGGAAAATATACGACAATTTTTTTGTTTCAAAATTCAAGAGGTGAAAAAAAAGAGAGTTACAAACTTAGGTTGAAAAAATATATTTTGAAAACATGCTTAAACACCAAAGACGAAAGAATAAAAACAGGATGAAGAATTTTTTTGATTTAAAAAATAAAAAGTTTGACAAGCTTAAATGAGAAAGTTGGTATCTTTTTTTATATAAGAAATTACGTTAGTGAAAAGTTAAGATCTCGATGAAATTTTGTTGAATAAAATGGGAAAACAAGAAATGCAAAATATTATTGCATAGCGCGATGTCAAAGACTTTTATTGATCGCATAAAGTAACGATTTCCTCCGGGGAACAATGCGCGTATGTGAAAACAAAAGTACCCAGGCACGCCGACGATGCCGATTTCACGTGTCCGATTGCGAAAAGGTCATCGTCATAAGGATTTATGGGGTTCCGTGGCGTCTCAGACGAGTTTCGCACCTGGACGCCGCGCGTGGAGCTTTCAATTAAGAAAAATCGCGACGAGGCATTCCGCGACCTTTGCTACCATACCGTCGCTGCGAAAGTTTCGTCGGCTGTTAGTTTTGAGATATAATTGCGCCCCGAAGATTCAATACGATTCATCCAACTCATTTCCAACTTGTCGCGCTGGCTCATAATGGATCGAGCAAGTGTACATTCTTTGCTCAGATTTCTTTTTGCTCGTAACTCCCCGATAACAATCAGGCTAACTTTATCTGTTAGGAATAATTAAAAAGAGTTTGAAGCGAGTTTTGCTTTTTATCCTCGCTCATAGAATATAAAAAAAAGACTGCGAAGAGAACATTTTTTTTCGCACTACAGCATTCATGTCTTTAAAACCGTCTTCTTTTTATGCACTGAAAAACTTTTTAGTTTTTCAATTTGTATATCAAAAGAAATAATTAAAAGTAAACATGTATATTCAATATATAAAACTCTGTTCTAGTAATTGTAACAGGATTAAATAAAATTCTACCTTCATGCATGACATCATATATAAACTGAATAAAATAAATATTGCACAAATGGACAAGCATCTATGTGTCATATTTGCATCACATACATTATTCTTTTTGTTTGTATATATTATTTAACATGGGTTACTTGAAAAACTATTTTTGTGACATATATGTCACGTGCATTTCAGTTGATGGGTATTATATTGCTTCATTAAAAGACGTGTCCCGTCTGAATTTTTCTCGCCCGGGGCTTATTTATGAGGCGCGCTTGTCTGCGCGAATGATCGTCGTCGCTTATCGTTATTATTAATTCATTCGACCATGTGTCCGAGAAAATAGCCTTCGATTTTTAAACGCCACAATACGCAACAGGCGCTATCTTTCTCGATGCTATCGTCGCGCTCGCGACGTCCTATCTGCGATCTTTCCACGCACGCGGATCGCTCTCTGGGCTTTTAATGTTCTAGAAATCCTGGGTTCATAACTCTTTTGAATCATTGCGTGCCATCGAAATAAGGCTGCCGTGTAATGCACTTAACTGCGATCTCTCGCTGGCGCAATCGGGACGCGTCCATCTGCCCCCCTCGCCGCACTTGGAGTGGGGCGAACGGCCGCGAGACCGACTGATTCCTTTTTAATTGGCGCGCATAAATAAGTGGCGCGACGCTTTAGCGCTCTCGCGAAATCAATCTTTCCCCGAACGTGTTATTTGGATCATTTGAATACCTCATGTTTACATTCTTTTACCTCAATCCGCGGGCACAATTACTGTAATTATTTTAATCAACGAACTTTAATTATCATCGCCGCCAGCTTTTTCGTTTCGAAATTTTAATCCCCGGAGATTTTGGTGCTTCCAGGCTTTAATGTGGATTCAATTTCAGTAGCAGTAGCTTTTCTTTATTTTGTTATCTCAACGTTTAAACAAAATACACTGGAAGAAAATGGACATTTTTCGTGTTAAAATTATTTTTCAAATGTTTCAAATTTGATTTTTTTTTTTCAAGCGGAGTAGGAAGATTGGCTTTTCAAATTTAACGGTTTGATTACTTTTTTTCGTCTGGAGAGTATCCTCCAATGTTTTATGGATTTTTTCGTAGGGGGAACCTTGAAATTTCCTTTGGATAAAGGTGACGAAAAAAAGCTGTCCAAATGTCCAGTGTAAACCTCTGGCAAGGGCATGCATTGTTTGCGCGGAATCCAGTTTCTATTACCAACTGATTTGCTCCGCGTCTGGCGCACGAAATCCGCAAAAAGTGTTTCTGTCGTTCTCTTCCTCTCTTTTGAGAGCTGCTTTCGACGTTTCGGGACACTTGAAATTTGTTTGGTTTATTCTCCAGGCTTGCGCTTTTCCTCCTCCTCTTAATTTTTCAGCTGTCTCGTCCATATTTGTCTTTGAACTCGAAACATCCATCCGCTCCTTTTTTTCAATCTCGCTTTCCTTTGACGAGCCCACTTTGCGCTGCAAATCTTCGTCGTTGATTATCTTTGCGGTGCATTATCGATTTCGTTATTACGGACAATTTTACACGGGCCGCCGCCGAGGTACTACAATCTTCAATACTCTACGTTTGCTCTTTATCCGAGTATCGTTTTACGTTTAACAGTGAAATCTCATTTCCTCTGCTGGATATAACAACATTGAGTTGCTGTCAACGTTAAATTCTTCATTTTCTATTCCTAACGGAGTACCAGATCTTAATCTAGTTGGGACTTGATATAAACTGTGTAATTTTAGTAAGATTTCTGAAAATATCAATCGGACAGTAATTGTTAAAAAAAAATAAAAAGGTTTTAAAATGATTAATCTAAATCTAAAAATTACAATCTTTATTATGAAAAGATTAAAGTATATTATAAACAATACGATCCATATCGTAAAATGTACGAGTTGTGTTGTAATGAGTATACAAAATTAATTTTTCTCCCTGCATCAACTAACATTTTACTAACTTACAATTAAAATTTTTGCACTTCTAATTAATTTAACGACTTAATTTTTTTAATGATTTTCGTTATTGTTATTTGTTATTTTAAATTGAATTGAATTGAATTTCTAAAATTTTATAATTTGGCATGAAAAAAAGTGCAGGAGCATTGATTGATCGATGATAATTGATAATAAAATTGTCGCTCATAAGTCGAGCGATAAGCATCTGGTAACAGAGCGTTGATTTCGTTATTCGGTACTGTTTTACAAGACGATCATGTAATCGTGATAGCGCGGCGCCAATTAAACGATCAGCGAACCCCTCGCGGATGCCGTGAAATTGGCTCGTCGCATGCAAAAGAGCGCGGTTAATTACGAAAATTCTTGGCCGTGGTACGCTCGCGGCCTTATTGTCGTTAGGTTATGTCGACTATTATCAGGGGGCCCGAACGAGCAGACCTCACTTTATTTCGTTTTTACATCGGCGCATCCTAAATGTGTTTCTGTGTTTCGATTAATGAGTCGGCGATAAAGCCAGGGAGCAAAGCTTGAACGACAAAGAACGGCCCCTCGGGCCCCCAAGTAACGTAATTGCTATATATCATTAATTAACTATGCACCCCGGAACACTTTTTATCAGTCGCTCACAACGACTCAACGTCTCTTATCGAGTTTCGTTAATTGCTCTTCCGGTGGAAAATTAAAAGAAAAGCAAGACACATTTTTTTGCTCGCGTGAGCAATCGAACAAAAAAAAAGACCGCCGCATATAAAAATTGTGCTCACCATAGTGCTTTTTTATAAATCGATATGCAATCATTGCAAAAACATGTGTTTTAAATTAAAATAGCTTTTTGTAATTTTTCTATAGTTGCTTCTGCTAAAATTAAACCATTATTATTTCAAGAAGTTCTGAGATAGAGACAATTTTTAAAAAATCGACAGTCAAAATTATTAGGTATTTTCTCAAATGTTTTCAATTTAATGAAATGTATAACGTCGTCATTTTGTTTCCTAATTTCTTAATCAGCCCAAAATTTCAGATGGAGATGTTGCCTAAAAAAATATAAATTTAAATGGCCCCAGTGGACAAGTTTCTGCCCTACTTGCAATTCCAACCTAAATATGCTTCAACAACAGCGGCAACTTTTCAAGCTGAACTCGCACCGGGAGAACATCGTGCTAAACCTCGTCAGAAGTAATAATTCCTAGTGTGGCAGTCTCTTCCTTTTTTTGTGAACGTTGACTCTCGTTGACTGGGGTTCGTGTCCGCCTTGGGCACCGTCTTTTCGGGCCACGCTCTTTCGTGAGCCATTTTCTTCATTACCTTCTCGAACCTCTAATAAGCCAAACGCCGTGAGAGCGCCGCCACGCTTCTTTTTCGCGCGCGACCCGCCGTTATTATATACCAAAATACGAAACGTCTCAGCACTCACAAAAAAAGAAGAAGAAAAAAAAATGAATAAATAAAAAAAATGTAGGAAAAAAGGTGGAATGCTTTAACGGGAAAGGCAATTTACTAATGGATATATGCTTTTGAAGTATTTGAGTTTGTGCAGGGAAATATATTGTCGGGGAGATGGCGCGCACTCTTGTGTGGTTTTCGGAGACTCCTGAATGAAAAGGGTTCGCCAAGGGGACCTCCACGATAAATAGTTCAACTGCCAAAGCCAAACAAGTATCGCGTAATTAATAATGTTAGCTCAACTTGTTAATTAATATAATTACAACGACACGAAATTTGATTAATGTATTTGGTTTGCCGCTTTTCGATTCTAGCCAATTCAAGCTATATATTTTCAACCGAAGAACTAATTAAAATGAATTTGCCAGCCCCTCTCACGCCGCGGACTCTTTTGTGCGCGCGGAAATTCTGGTTCTCGGGAAATTTGATTACAAAATTATGCAGCGCTCGAAATTGACGAAATTTCAACCGCCAAAAAGTGTACACGTCGTTTAAAATTAATTCGCACAAATGTGACTTTCGTTAGCGTCGGAAAATCGCGCTTAAAACAGAAGAGCCGCGTAATTGAATTTCAATCTCAAGCGCGGCTGGATGTTCGTCAAACGTCCACGGATCATTTGGTCTGCCGGACGGCTTGTAATTGCGCTTAGAAGTGCCGTTAGATTCTGTACCGCTCGCGCCAGTCTCACGCGTCTCGCGTTTCTTTTGGTTCGGATTACAATTAACTTGGACGCGAAACAAACCGCAGAGTACAAAACTGTACACACAATATTTTTTTATTTTTATTTTTTTGAAAATACCATACCAAGTTTCAGGCCAATATTTCGCGGATTGTCGGCACGATTGAATCATATAAAACGGTGGCAATGAGTTGGCGCGTCTTGAAAAATGAACCGGCATAATTTAGCCAGTGCCTCAAGCAGATGTTGCAGCCGGATTGCATTTACATCCATGATATCCCATTCAGAACGTAAACGTATTCAACAAAAAAAAAAAAGGTATTTTGAAGTCCATTTGAATATCTCTCAAGAACGGTCATAAAAAATCAAATATCAACCGTCTGATAAATTAATGGTTCTACGTTCACAACAAAAAAAAACCTATTCGGTTTTGGTGAAATCCATCAATCATAGATGTTGAAAATTCCAATTGCAACAGAGTCTGTTTACCGTTATTTCACAATATTTTTACTAATTACTCAGAAATGTGGAAATTTCAATTTTTAATGAAACAAAACGTGGATTTTTATTTTACTGTTTTCAAAACAAAAAACAGATAATTTTATAAATAAACAGAATTACTCCAAATAAAAAAAAAAACATTTTCATTATCAAATAAATTCTTGAATCATATAAAAACATGTGAATGATAATTTTTTAATTCCCATAGAAATATACCTTTTCCAGTTCATCTTAGGGAAGTAAACTAAAAAACATCAAATATTATTTTATCCATGAAAATATAACTATATATGTGACCTAGATGCAGTCATTCATGTGACAAGTATGTAATATAAACTGCTGCATATATTGCACTTATGTCACCATTTATAAATCTCATATGTTAGCATATATGTCTGCATATAAAATTTTTTTCTGCTTGATATTTAAAATCAATAGAATTTCCACCTGGAGCTTCATTGTTTGAATAATTTGACTGACTTTTTTCGTCGAAGAAGTTGAGGGTTAAAAATGTGTGTCAATATCAGGAGAGCTTTTTGGGGCGAATTGGGAGTGCTACTAATCGATTGAGCGACGGGGGCGGAGGTCCGCGAACATCTCGTGCTCGTTAATCCGACAACGTTGTATGAGCGCCAACAACGACAACAGGAGGATCGATCAGGCGGAGAGGAGGATTCGTACGATTTGCGACGCTGGACATGGGCCCCGCGAGGTCTATATTGCAGTTAATCTATGTTCCGATTGTATCTGTTCATTGGGTTACTGCGAGCCCCAAGTAGTGGCCGAGCGCTCTCGCCCGAGCCCTCGGACATTAACTGGCGTTGTTAGCGGCTGCAACGATCGCAGATATACACCGCGGCGATTTCCCCGTGTGTTTCGCATGGGAGCGCGAACGTCTGATCGATCGCACGGAATAGAGTCCCAAACGGGCAACCCGATCACGAGGCTGCCGAGATATTTGCCCTGTGCAGGCGCAGGCACAATTGTTGTGTTTATTTGCGCAAAGCGCCGCGACTAATTCCGACCGGTTAATTAGAAGTGCATTTAATTAGTAGCCTCTTGTCAGCCGACATTAAATCCTCGGCTTTGATAAGACCATGTTCACCGTGGCCGTTTGATCTTCGACACGTTGTAAAAATCCGCTGAGCTTATCAATCCCCGGGATTCCGACGATCCGATTGTTTCCGAGCGGCAAACGTCTTCCTGCAATTTCCCTCGTATAATTAAAAACTCGGATATTGTCGACGGAATGATCGTAACAACCACAGGAAACAAAAAACTGACATTATGGAAATATCATTAGAAGAGCGTTTTATTGAACATCCTTATCGGTGTTCAAACAATTGATAAGTTCCAAGAAACGCGAGAATAAAATGTATATAAAAACACACTTTTTGGTATCATTTCAAAAATTCGAACGAACGTGTTTTTCTTTACCCGGTTTATTAATTGGGATATTTGAGAGGGGGCTGTTTAAACAGATCGCGGTTACGATCCGATTTTCGTTTTGAAATTGATCCAATTTATAGTTCCCAATTCTAACCGAAAGATTATCATCATCCCAGTTCTGTCAGAGATAAGCCATCAAACTATCTTCAAACGTTAAAAATCAATCCCTCCTTTCGAACTGGAGCAATCAAAAACAGGGCTTATCCAAATCCTACTTGCGTGTCGTTTCATCGACTGAGCAGCCAATTACGAATGAAATAACAGCGATCGCGCCTTCTGTAACTCAGCTTCATTATTCTTCAGCATTGACTGCTTCCGGCTTCGACGCCCGGTCGAGAAAGAATGAAGATGAGCCACGCACCTCGCTTTGTAAAGCCTGCTTATCGGACGTCCACTCCCCCCCCCCCTTTCCCTCAGCTTGTCAAAATCTCTCGGGCCGTTTCGAGACTTATCTAATTGCGCGATAAGCCGGCAACGATTAAATCAACAAAGTCGGTCAACTCGGTTTTATCGTCGATTACGTGATCCTTTCTTCTCTCGCTCGGCGTCATTTTCCATGGTATTTTTCGAGCGTATCCCCGCGCTGCTATCGTGACTAATAAATAAAATTTACATACATAAGCGATGAGCGGCTTTTTGTCGGAGAAAGCTGAGGTGCGTTAGGCGTGGGGGCATTCAAAAAAACGACGGATGCGTATGGTTTCAATATTTAATGCGAAACGTCCGAGAACGTAATCCCGACGAGAGTCCCTTTTTGTCTTATCTGTCGAAGCTATTAGGGAAAGGATAGCGGCGCCTAGTTATTATCTTAACCTGAAAATCGTATGTTTCGTTCCACCAAAGTAACGTAATATTTCAGCCCGAGTGGATTAACTCCGTCCATTATTAAAAAACCAGGCATTCATAGCGTATTTGCATTTATCGGCCCTCTCGTAAAATTTTACCGCGATACTTCAAGGATCGCAAAAAATTGCTCAATTTCGACCGCTCGATATTTTACGATTCAACCCGCCTGAATTACGATCTCCACAGACTTTTCGATTATATTTATTTATTGTTGCCAAAAAAAAATTTTTTTTTCTCTGTTTCCCCCTTTCTCTCTTTCCATGCGAGACGTCTTCAATTTGGTTGTTAATTGAAAATTCGTTTCATTCATTACGTTGATTAGCGAATTTGAATTTCGAAAGGGCGATAAAAATTCGAAACGAATATCGACTTTCGGCGCTTGACAAATTAGTGCGACTTCATTTGTCGGATTAAACGGAGTTTGAGGGCCGGCTGTCATAATGTATGAGCAACATATCGCTGGAATGCCGTGAGAAACGGGGTACGTAAATTCTGCGCTGATCGATAGACAGAGAGGGAGACTGAGAGGAGGAAGAAAAAAAGGGTGAAAATTATTTTTACGATTGCGATATCGTCACTCGTGATATTTTGTTATAAATAAAGCGCGTACCGTGTTGGCGAATTCGTAGAGGCGGAGGTCGAGGAATGCACGGAGAAGAATGGACGCGAGTAAGCGCGCGGCAAATAGTTCCGAGAACGATTGTGCGCGCGATAATCAGCTCCTGGGATATGCAGAAACGCTCTTGCGAGCCTCGCCGCGCCTTGTTCCCTGTATCTCCCTTTGATCTCTTGCAAAATGTAAAAACAATTGAAGTAATAACATTCATTCCTCGCGCTGCAAATAAACCGTCCCGAAGAGAGCTCGCACGCCTACGTCTCATGTGCACTCGCTCGTCAATTATATATTCGGAAACCAAAAATATCTAATAACTCATATCATTTTTTTAAACTTATTCATGTCATTTCGTAACACAAAAAAAGCAAAAAAATTATTCTGCATTTAGAAAAAAAAAAAAAACGTAGAAAAACATCGTTTCTAACACTTTCTTCCACAACCTTTTGGAACATTCAGGTACTAATGATTGAAAAAATTTTATAGGCACTCAAGTTCTATACGAGTAGTGAAAATAATAGATTCAATTGATTGGATTAGAAGAAAAAATTTGTTCTTGTTTTTTGTTGATCCGACAAGTTTACAAAATAGGAAGAAATGAAAAAAGAAAAAAAAAAAAACACAAATAAATGGAAAATGAAACAAAAAACCGGTTGTGGTGGTTGACGTGAAAGCCTCGTGTAAAGTGCGATTTTCACGGGGGGAAAAATTTATGATGAAATGAATAAAATAATGGGTCGCGGCATTTGGAATTCAGCGACGGGGATTCAACATTAATCACGCATTTTTTAAAAACTCGCTGTTGCCGCGCTTTGGTTTGTTGCACTGAAAAATGACAGCAGCGGATAAAAGTTAATTTTCGTTAGGCGCGGACGCGCAAGTAAATCATATACGTGCTCCAGTTTCGCGGACAGAATTAAAACGCTTCGCCGAACGCGAGCGTATAACTCTTCGGCCCGATTTTTGTGCAGCCACGCCGTAAAATATCTCGTCAACATCATTACCCGTGAATTTACAAATTTTTTTTCAACACAAAAATTCTGCTTCAAATTTCTATCATCGTTGCACTTTTGTTTTCTCCCGCGAAGGAAATTCATTTTTTGGAGTCAAAATGAAAAACAAACTTGTTTTTGCGTTGTTAAGGTCGTTGCTACGGTGATGTAACAAAAACTGTTTTATAGAAAGTTCGCCCTTTAAATCTGAATATTTTTCAAAAAGACAAAGAATAAGAAAAAAAAAAAAACGAAAAATAAATAAAAATGTAATAAAATGAGGATTGAATGTGAGTTTTTTTTATCTCCGCAACATTTCATTTTCGATATAACAACGATATCGTAAAAGTGTCCATCATTCATTTTGAAGAACTTATAAAAAAGGGGTGGAAATGACTTTGCCCGAAGAAAAGAATATACGGCTGGACGTAAATGTTGTGTAATGAACATTGGACACACAGCTTTTCGCGAGTCGTAGCTTTTACGCGCAGTAAAACGAATGAACGAAGGATGAGTTTCTACCTTGGTGCGAGCGCGGAAGCAGCGCGAGAGCGCATTTACGACGTGGAGTCTGTGCTGTGGGGCCTTCATGTCGTATCGTTTTGTTTTCCACACGGTGTGCGGATTAATTGTCGATGCAGCAGCACCAGTACATAATACCATTGCCAGTTGTTTTACTGCGGATGATTTGTTGGCGCAGGTGTGTACCAAACTGTCGAACTAATTTTCCAAAATTTTTCCAATCCAACATTTGAACATTAAAACGTAAAACAAAAGAATAAATTGACAGATGATATTTTTTCCATTATAAATTTTCATTTTTCTAATCTAAAAACTTTTTGTACTCAATCCACGTTATATTTTTTAAATATAAATTCAAAAACTGTTGGGAGGTTTTTGATATTGTATTTGTAATTTTGTTGTTGTTTCAAATCTAAAATTTGGTTCAATTCAATATATTGTTAGTTTTAATTTGATTTCAATTTTGTTTTAATGCGACGGTTGCAAACACGAATTTCAAAACGGGTAAAAAAGAAATTAAATAAGATAAACAATTAAGACATCGCCCAGGGGCGAAGAATACATTTCTCAGAGGCAGCGTCAGGACCTCACAAAAAACCTCATTATAAAACTATTACCTTGCAGTTTGTCCTCCTCAATCGCAATTACCATTCCATACCTCAATAACCCGCAATCACACAAACCGGCCTCTAATTTTCCCGGCCGCCTGCCAAACAAAAAGAAAAGCCCGACAACAAACGGCCAAGTTTTCCCTTTCTCGCGTAATTTCATCCCGCCCCTGTCGTGAGGCTATGTGTAGAAAACGGCGCGCCACACATGCACGAATTTTGTACACGCACGCACGTACACACAATTGAGCAGTGGACTTTTATCATGAGCAATTTGCCGTTTCCGCTTCGCTAAATTTCAGATTAAAAGTTCGTCCTGCACACACATGCACGATTTTCTGATCAACCATTAGCCCTCTCTTGTGTCCTTACCCAAGATTATCGTACGAAACTGATTGTAATGCACTAATCACGATTATTCCTCCGAGGTGATCCTATTAAGATAAACCTGAGAAGATGATTTTATGAGAATAGTTGGAGCGCGCTACTCGCATTAGCATAATGTTGTGAAAATAAATGAAACGCGATCCTCTAATGAATGGAGCCAAACCGGATGTCAATACGTTTTTCGGCTATATATTTAACAATTAATTTTTCATTAATTGATAATTAAGTTCAACTTGAAATAATTAATTCTCATAATTTGAGTTTTTTGAATGTAAAAAGGAGGACGGATGATGAAAATGTTGTATTCTTTTTTTCAGCATGGGAAAATTTGTTGGATTAACTGGTCTGCGTTACACAGGGATGAGTTTTTTGTTTCGACTACAATTTCCAAGTTTAAAGTCAGCAGCTCGTCAACTTTGTTTGAAGTAGAGAAGGGCGTGTAAGATTAAACTCATTTCTACCGGGCAGAAACGATGACACAAGTTTACGAGGAAATCGTGTTAATGCCGTATAGCTGCGGGGAGTCAAAACGAGATGGTCAAAGTCGGACAAAGAGCCCTGACCCCGAGCGCGTGACCGCGGACAAATAAATTGCGCCCAATTGCGCAACTGTCGGCGTCGCATTTGGTATGTAAATATTTAAAGTTGCTCATGCCATTCAAAGCAGGGAGGATTTTGGAAACAAGAAGAAGCAGCGCAAAAAATTTGCAACGTCAAAATGAGTTGACGAATTTTATTTCATTCGTTTTATTTTTCAAGGAGGATTCTAGACTAATTGACAACTTTGGAAAATATATATCCGAGGATCCGAGATTGCGGCTTGGGATTTTTCCAATTCGGTCTTGTAATTAATCTTAATTGGACGGACGTGTCTCTTTCGTGGTCGGAAATATTTTGCAAAATTACCCGGGACGGGGTCGATGATTAACCAGACTTGTCGCAAGTCGGAGGTTGTTCAATTGAATTTCGTGTGCCTTCGATTGTACCAAATTGAGACGAACTTTCAAAAATCTTTACCTCAAAAAGTAAATTGCAATCAAGGAGAACTCGGTCTCCGGCGTTACGCTCTTTTTATTATCACAACCGGGCGGGCGGTGGTGCTCTGGAAATTTGAAATTCACGACGTCTCTTGGCGGAGACTGCCTCTCTCTCGGGTTGCTCTGAAAATGGAAACAGCGGAAACGCCTTCGTAAACGAGACATCTCTAATTACCCTAGCGGAAGAGCAAATTTCGCAGCCGCATCGTTGCGAAAATTTGTCCGCAGCTGCGTACGCTCAGTTCCTTGGCGCAGTTACAAAAATCCGGACTGAGGAGAAAAGGCGGGGAGAAGGGGAAGTGGAAATCGGCGAACGATATTTACGATAAAAGCAGGAGCCGAAGAACCCGGAGAGTCATCGCTCGCAAAACTCTTGCAGTAGCGTACACAAACTAATTAGGCCATTTTTCTTTTCGCGGCACTAACGCCCTCGAACGTCGAGAGCGAAAAGTTTTCGCGTGTGTTTTTGCGCCCCCTCTCTCTCTCTCTTCGCGTCGCTCCTCTCGTGAAACGTAGAAATAAATGTTGGAACGCGTCTTTGCGAATCGCCATATTTCTTAGGGACGAGGGCCAGGATCGCTTGCACGTGTATTCGTAGCTCCTGTGGGCTAACGGTCCGTTGCAGATATTTATCAACGTCCGGATGTAGACCAGGAACGTGGGGTCGTTAATGGTAGTACGACGGGCGTAACTCCTTCGAGAAAGCACGTACAACTCCGAACCGACACGATGGAATCCCGAATAGCCAAAAAAAGTATTGCACTTCGACACACACTTTGCGAACAAAAAGGTCTTTGTTATCTAATGGAAAAGTGATCGTCAGGGCTCGATGATTTACCGTCATCGTACCCCGAAGGATAATCCAATTTTATCAATTTACCGGTCCGAGGGAAATTGCCCGTTATGAGGACGAAGTTTGCTAAGTGATTAAGGCAAGTGTGTCGGACTTGCAGGAGAGTCGAGCTTATCTTTGATGCTTCACGAGTTTGATTTTTGCACGGCCAAACTACCACGAACTTCGACATCTACGAATTCGAAGAAATATCAATTCGCGTGATCAGTGTCCGAGGGGCTATTTTTTTTTCATCGCGGATGTTTTTAGACGGATATAGATATTGAAAACAATGCCGCCAAGTCCCACTCGGGAGGCATTAAATTTTATTTTTCTGACCCACCGTGTTTTAAAGGTCAGACCCGTGAAAAGCCTTCAGTTATAATTAATCCGACCGACTGCTCCGCTGGATAGAAAAGTGCCCTAACATGGAAGACCGGCGAGGATGCAGATGCTATCGGCCAACTTGACCTACTGTTCGGTTTGAATACTAATATTTTAAAGATTAGTTGAGTCTAGACAGATCTAGATAGTCTTGTTTGGTCGAACTTTCAAACGGTTTGCCGATTGGCTCAATCTCCACTGCGATCCAAAAACAATAGCTCATTGAAATGTATCCCTAATTAGTATACCTTTGGCAACTCTGTGACCTAGTAAAATCCAAATAATAACTCGTCGATCTCTCCCCGGTGAAATCCAACCGCGGGAATAAAAAAGTTTGAATTGACCCAGTAGAATGGACGTCTCCGCTGGCTGAATCTAGCAGAGACATGTAAAACTGATTTCAGTTTTCGTCCGATGTACGGGTTGATGAAAATAGATGCTTTTTCAGTCATACATTATCATGGTTTATCGATGCATGAGCGAACCAAACGAACGAAACTGAATGAAATTTGAGAGTAACTGATACCGATGTAATTAAAATAACAGATGTATCAAAAATAACTTCATCCAAACCTCATTATCATTATCAAATGTTTATTGTACTGATAGAAAAAAATCAGTATTCGTTAGTAAAAAATATGAATTCGCGTTTGGTGTGTTTCAATAGATCATAGTTCAACGAACTATGTTAATTTTTTGACACAAATAACCGATCAACTAACACAACCGCAAATAGAATGGATTCATATTTTATGATTCGTTCAATCTAATTTTGATAAATTTTTCAAAAATTAATTTCTTTTCAAAATTATTTCTGTCTCTCACTTGATCACTGTCTTTCACTACCAAACAGTTTGGTAAAATTTATACCGATTCTGGTAAAAATTATTAAACTTTTCTCTCCTTATACATGGAGAAAAAAAATCTCAAAATTTGCTGTAAGTTTCAAATTTTTTTTTTTTGAATTTTAGATTTTATCCCCTATATGGTGTATAGTTCAGCAAATTTTCATCTATAAAAATTATAATATATTTGATACAATTTTTTTTAAGTTTAGGAGAGTTGATCCGACAGTTGAAAATTGACGAAAGGTCGGTATAGAGGAAAGGGGTATTTTTTCGCATTCAAGATCGCAATGCGATCGTGATTTTCGGGTGATACAGGCGGAGGTTTCTTTTTTTCACTGAGTCTTTTCACGAAACGGGGACGAGAGGAGCACGGACGCGTACATCCTTGGCGTGTAGGCGGCCGTTTAACGCAGTAAATTCCGCGCGCAAAGACCTTCGGGTCCCTCGTCTTATATCTCCCCGAGTGGCTCTGGCTCTTCCTCGCTACGAGTCCCACGAGATCTTTCGCTTTTTCTTGCCTTCCTTTTCTGCCTCGGTCCGTCCTCTTCCGCAAGCACGTCGCGTCCTTCCGCATCCCGTCCTTATCTGGCGGGGGTCTCTCTCGCGTGACCCTCCACCTTTCCTTCTCCAGCCACTGCATTTTCGCTTTGTTCGCCCCTCACCCTTAACCTCTTTTTGTTCCCCCTACACGTTTTCATCCCGAAAACTCTTTGCTCGCCAATTTTTGCCGCCACCGTGTGAATAATTACTGTTCCGCAAAGTCACCTGTCCGAAAACTACTCTGCGCGTCTTTCTCCTTCGCACCTCGTTTCCACTTTGAGAGAGCGATTCCCCTGCATTTTGTATGAACGACGCGTGACCGAGTGTCCCGAAAATAATTCAACCGGACATCCATTATGGACGCCTGTGTTCTCACGTCTCTACGAGCCATTCGCACCTTTTATTTCTTATTAATTTTCAAATTCTACGAGCAAGCTCTTCAAGTTAAATGTAATGCAACTTTTGTAATTTTCAAGTTGCCGTTAAATTTTCCAGGCCAAAGTTTTGCTTCCACCCTTTTTATTCCACAAAGTGCAATTAACATGCAACAAAAGTCAGGTTCCCGAACAACATTGCAGTAGCAAAGTTAAAATTTAATTTGATCTTATGTAATATTTGCAACATTATTTCTTTTACACCTGTTGAATAAATGAAATAAAAGAACAATTATTTACATCAACAAATGAAGGTTTCAGAAAAAGTTCGAGGAATTAATTAAACGACACTATTGCCACCTTGACGGGTGCTATTTGTTTTTTTTTTTTTTCATCTGTCAGAACTTAGAAACGTCATTGTTCGGGATAAGACTGAGATCCCACGGGCGTGCAGCAAAGTGACAGGAATAGAGACACGATTAGTTGCAAAGAACATTCGTCAAATGGTGTCGTAGTTCAACGCTCTCATGTCGCTGACGAATAATTGCAACTTGAAAATGTATCGGAGGTGTCTTTTGGCTGGGTTCAATGACGAACCTGACCAGAAAACCACGGAATCACGTTGGTATTAGAAATTTAATGAAATTCAAAACTAAGACACGAAATATCGATTTTTACATGATTTTTAACAACTATAAAATGTAACACTTGAAAACGTTCGTATAAGGATTATATTATTTATTTTATACTCATAATTTGCATTCATTTTTTACCCTATTTTCGAAAAAACTTTTAAAGAGTTAATTTTTTTAGTAACTTTGATATCAACGTTCTATACGTTGAAAAAAAAAAAAAGAAAATTTCAAAATAATAATTTAATTTTGCTTTTATAAGAAATTGTTTCATATAAATTTTGAAATACTAAAATTATTTCAATTGGCAAAGAAATTATGATCGAGTTATACTGAAAATTAATTAAATTGAATACTTTTCAAATTTAAATAATCATTTGAAACATCAAAAGAACATGTTTGAAAACGTTGTTAAAATGCATGAACTACAAGAAATAGGTTGAAAATAATAAATGAAATATACAGTTGATATAACATAGTCAATGTCAATTTTCTATTAAGGTCGAGAGGTGAAATTTCGTTTCCTGATTCAAACACCGGTAAGTGGGCTCTGCAGCAGCAGCTTTGGATTTCGGTATTGATTCATCGGGCCAATGGACCCTGGCTGCAAAAGTGCCTAAGCGACAAAATAAAATGTCCCAAGCTGCTTCCCCGTTTCTCTTGGTTATAGGTACATTCGGAGTCGGTGAAAATCCCGTCGTCCGGTTCTCTCTCTTTCTCTCCTTCCACTTCGGGCGATTGTATGCTCGCCAAAAAATACCGACGCATCGCCCGCGGCCCGATCGATTTGCCGACTTGAAAGTCAATGGACTGCGATTTCAGAATTCGCAGCTCGAAAAATCGCGGACACGCCTAGGTCCAGTGGGGTCGGATTCAATGTCGCTGCGATTTGTTTCGATCGGATGCTGGACAAATTTTTTTTCATATCAAAAAACGCAAGTTAAAAAAAAAAGAGAGAGAAAACGAAAAAAGAGGGAAAGTGGAATGATACGCGAGCGAGACGTACGATCGAAAAACTATACGCCAGAAGTGAAGAGGGCTTTCTTGTTATTTCTTTTCGAAATAACAAGACTCGTCAGATTCAGTTTCTGTATAATTATCCGAGCTCGCACTAACGAGATACTAATTAGACAAAAATTATTCTCGAGTTGAGATTGTTAAAGGGATTACTGAGACGGAAGATTGTTTGAGCGGTATTGCACTTCGATTGCCGTGATCCTGGACGAAAATTAGTCGGGTTTATGCACAGAGTCAACACACCGCGGATCGACTTACGGCCGACGGGGGGGTCGAGCGGGGCATTAATCTTGGCTGTTATTTCGCTGTGTGCCCGTCCACAAAGAAGCCGGGGATGACTTACCTGAAAAAGAAAGACAAACACATGGCGTTAGATCAAGGGGACCAACACAAACAGAGCTGATGTAGTGATGTTTAAATATTTGTCCGTGAGGGAGACACAGTTTTTTTTTCTGCACGCGACTTGCAGCTTTTTCGCGCAAACAAACCCTCTAGTTTATGTTGTTTGATTTATGACGGACACGCGTACAGGGATTAATCAAGTTGCGATCGGAAAACGGCGTCAAGTCGAGGGTCAAAGGGCAGGCGATACAACTTTTTTAATTAATTTGCCTCCGCTTTTTTTTTTGCGAACAAGAAAATAAAACGGAGCAAACAAAAATAATCGAAACTATTTTGCATTTAATCCCGTCCGCTTTTCGGAGTGGGAATTTAATTTCAGTCTCCGGCTCTCTCGGTCGAAATAGAAATTCATTTTTATTGTCCTCATGATTCATGCAGTCATTGATCCGTGCAAAGGAAAAATTGTTCAAACACATGCAGCGCACTGAACATATCGATCCAGATGTATTAATATTCTCTCATATCTTATCTTACAATCTGAGCTTGATGTTTATAGAAGTTAGTTACACAGTTTGTGGAGTGAAACTTTTATCACTTATGAAAGGCTTGCTGACTTGAAAAAAAAAAAAAAATCATTTATGAAAATGACACATGGATGCAAAAAAGAAAGCTATAGTTAAGCCCCCGAACAAATACAGCCCCCCCATTGTTATTGTAATTCTTTTCTGATAAACATTTCATACGCCATGTTGACATAAGAAAGTTATAAGTTCGGGGCAATAGTTGGCTCCGCACAGTAGCCTTGCGAAATTTCACTCCATTCAAATACCCTGGCGCTTTCGCTAATTTATTTTTATATCTCGGACTGATTTGTTAAATTGATTTGGCCTTTTTTTCAGCGTCTGTCGGTGAGACAGAATGAATCAAGAGGAGCGTTCAAAAATGCTCCGTGAAAACGTTGAAATTAGATTTCATCCGAACGTAGAAAAAAAAGAAAAAAAAAGAGAGTCACAGGTCGGCACGTTGCAATCAAGATCAAAGTCATAATGATTTTTCGGCTAGATTGCGCGTCTTTTCAGTCCGGATTGTGTTCGTTTGTTCGTTCGCCTACGTACGTGCCCTGTACGTAATACATGCAAGATTCTGCATTATCACGATATCGATTTACCGCTCGCGATCCCGATCATCCTGCGCTGTCCGGTTGATTGCGCATCCCGATGGTATCGGCGTTCCGCCGAGAGATCCGCGATCCTATTTACAAGCACGACGGATATATTTATACGACTGCCAGGCCGGCGATTCGTCGCGCTGAGAAACGCCCATGGCGCGGGCAACGCGTGACTAATTATCGCGAAGACGAGCGCGAAAGAATTGCGAAAGGGGAGTCACGGCCAAAGGAGCGCCGAACGCCCGGCTCGTTGGTGGTCGCACGCGAGAACAACAAGAACCGTGCAAAAAGTTCTCATTTCAGTCACCCTTGTGCATAATATATGCGCGCATACTTTTCACGCTGCCCCTTTTTCTCTTCTCCTTGTTTCTCTTCCTTTTTTTTATTCCTCTCTCTTGCATTATGCTATTTCGCTCCACGTCAAACATTACTGACAGTTTTTGTACGCTCGGATTTTTTTCGAACCTCCTTTTTTTTTTTTTTACTCCTCTCTGCATTATGTGAGATTGAAGTTTGTTTGTGAGATACATCTTTGAAAAATTGTGCAAATGATGTTTTTCATCTTCCATTTTCAAAACGAACATTTTGAATTATCAGAGAGATAAATTTTTGAATTAAAATTCTTTTTTTTTATTAAAAACGTTGATTAGCGAAAGTGGTGTGTGTTTATCAAATAAATTATGATATGAGGCGATTAAAGGAAGAACGACATAAGAAACCGATGACGTCCTCGTGAAGGCCGACAACTCACTTTCATATAAGCGATACCGTTTAATAAATCATTGCGTTGTGAAAACAAAGAGAGGCCGTGGCCGGGGAAAAAAGCGCACTTCAATCGAACGACCGCGATAGCTGTGGAATAAGCGGCGCATTTAATATTGTCCGTCAAATAAGTCTTCGGCACGCTAATAATTAAGTCCCGTGGAATTTTTGATCGTTGGTTAAAAAAGGGGGCGATAAGTTATTGTTATTTATCATGCTTGATTGTCGAAATATAATAATTTTGCGACACGTGATTTTTGATGACGTCGGTGCATTGGCTGAAACATTCATCGGAAAGCGTACAAATAATCGCGTCTTATCCGGCAGCATTCCGCGGCACTCGACAGATAATGCACTTGGGTTTCAAAGACGGTATAGCCTCGGCGCATAATTAAGACGCGGCGACTTATTGCAGCAATTATTATGAAAAGTCGCCTTGGTTATGCATGAATGATGTTTTAATTGAATGATACATATGACACAATGCAATAAACACATGTTGGACAACGTCGTTGAATCTTGTTATGATTAATCTTGTGATGGATTGTAACGGATGTTTATTCAATGATCGTGAGAAAATATAAGCGCTTATCGTTTTCGTACTCCTGTAACTCACAACTTAACCCGTCTAACCCCCATTATTTTAAATGATACATTTTGACATTTTTTGACAATTCTTTCACATCAAAATTTCAATTTGAATAAAAAGCGTGTCAGATTTTTTTTACTTCTATTCTGTATTTTGAATCATTTAATTTCATTCCTGGAATTATTTAATCAAACTGAATTTTAATTTGAATTTCATTGATGCCATTCATTAGAACACAACGTTTGACTGATTTTAATTTATTTTAATGATGATAAATGATAAAATACATCTTTTTTATAATTATGCGATGAAGATTTACAGGATAATTTTAAAAACTAAATTTTTATCCTTCCACAAAAAGGGTGATAATTTTGACATCGAGTTAATGAAGAAAGCTTCAGGTGTACTCCAAACATAATTAGTAGAGTTTTTTTTAATAAAATACACGAGGCATTAATCATCCACACGTTGGTTTTTAATCGTCGGGGAAAATAAATGACACATTTAAAGTCGCCCTAAAACGCGACTGCAAGAGTAAGTGGCGCATTTGGATCGTCGTAAAATTGCCATTCATCACGGGCTTTTCACAATGTTGACACGAGATGATACACTCGAGTCAAGCGTACAATTTTTTTTTGTCCCAGCCGCAAAAAAGGAGTCTGAAATTGATAGAGAAGCAGAATAGGAAATTCTCTGCGGCTCGTCCGTTCGTGGACCCCCCTAATGGCCAACATTTCGTCCGAATGATAAATCGCTCGGGCGCCATCTTCTGATTTCATGCATACCGTCTTATTCCGTCCCTCATCTATTTCGACATTAAAATCTGTTTTTGCGAATAATGCGATTTTTCATTGGCTCCGCCGCCAACGAATCGTGACACTCCTTTTGCATTTAATTTTCAAATTCTTTAGATTCAATATAAATTTTACCCAAAATATTCTCATAACTATTCGTTATAACATTCATTTAAAAATAAAATTTAATTACTTTTCTTCTAGTTAGAATAAAATATATATAAAACATGATATTACCTGTTTTTGGATTAAAGTCTGAACAAAATACTTTATTAAAAAACGAATAAAGTCTAATAAGCAGTAGCACTGTCAAAAAATTAATGAAACGTAAGTTTAAACAGAAAACATTCATTTTGAAGTGGCGCTTTGACGAGCGTTCATGACCTCACGTTTTCATATTTCGTCCGCACAGTTCTCAGTGTCCCTACTACGATAAGAGCCCGGGCAAAGGGAACCAAATATCTGCATTAAAAGGTCTTTCGCCGTCGGTATAATCGACAGATATGGCAGAAAGATGAAACGGATTACGGGCACTTTTTTTTTACCGCTCTTGTGAATTCGGATCCGCGGAGCTGAGCGCAAAGTATCCTTCTGTGCGTCGTGGTTCTGAAACTCCTTTGACGCTCCGGGCAAATACTACTGATCCATTTTATCGATCCGCCGAGAGTCGAATTGATATATGCACATGTTATTGCTGCGACTCGTTGCAAAGGGGAAACGAAATACATGCCATTTGCATGTTTGCCCACGTCAAATAGAGCGTAACATTTTTTTCCCACATCCTTTTAAGTTTCTCCAAAATCGACACTTGATTTCATTAAGTAATATCCTAACTGCAAAAACCAGTGTTATCTACAAACAAACGAGTTTCTCGGCTTTTGCAAACGGATTCACGATGAAGATAAAGAAAAAGAATCCAAAACCTCGGAATCAATTTGCCAGGGACCTTCGTGCGAAAATGATAAAGAAATATAGAAAAATGAGAGGGCCGAATTCGGTGGTTCTCTCTCGAATAGAAAATTAGATCAAAAGTGCCGCTGAATTGGGTGCGCGCACTTTTATCAGCGATGGAACAAATAAGCTCTCGGTTTCGCGTTTGAAGTACAGATAACCTCGAAATTCGTTCTATAAATCGCTCGGGCTTTATCTCAAGACTAATGGGGCGCGTATTTATTCGTTATCGGTGGCTACCGCCTACGCCAGGTAGAGCATACCCGATACGTCATTTCGGTACCGCGGGAACGTTCTGCAAATTTATGTTTTCATTAGATACCTGGTGGTCTGGGGAGGAAACGGCTTTTATCATGTTGACATTGCTCAATCGAAGCGGAGAAAGGAACACTTGATACCGATACCGACATGCTCAATTAGGAATGAAGTTATTTTTGGCCGCGAAGCTGATTTGAATGTAAGCTCGTGGAATAAAGAAGCACGCGCGGGACGTCTAATTTATTGCGGCGAGTATGCTTTTGTTCGATGTCGATAACGTGGGTGGTTGGTTGGGTCAAAAATGTGTGTCTGCCATTTCAGCCCGATTGTCGGTCAAGTGTTTAAGCTGCGAGATTTGAGATAAGTCGAGCAAAGTGCAGCTGCTTGGACAGGTTGAACCTAGTTAGATTTAATTGGGTCTTATGATTGGATATTGAAGACCATGTCTAATTAGGATTTACATCAATTAAACCCTGGGAGCTGTTTTGGATCAATGACCGGATAAAAATATGAGATTAGAAGGGATTGATTAGGCTCAATTATTTATTAATTGCAACGAAGCGAATGAGCACGGATAAGTGATTAGAAAATTATCAACCGAGGATAATTTATTCGACGACCTGATAACAGTTGTGTCGGGACAAACGAGCTTGATGTTTTATTAAATCGGTATCTGAAATTACTAGATTGGCGATATAAAAATAAGCTCGCGATTTTGATATGAAAAAACTTTTTTCGTTGTTATATTTAGACAAAACTGCTGAGCAGATAAATTGTGTCAGCCGTTATAGGTTCCAATTACCTGTGATTGATCCTTGCGACACGAGAGGTATTTATTTTGAAACAGTCGCACATTCAAACTTATATCTAATTAGGGATCGTGTAAATTATCGCCGGAGCAAGATCGCAGACCGAATTAGCAAAACTTTGGTACAAAATGTGTTGATTTTTATCGTCCCTTCAACTTTTATCGGGGATAAAAATCAGACAGCAGATAAGTAAATTTCGTACGAAGAGAACGATTTGTATTCAGACGACGCCAGCGAATTTCGTGCATTAAACTAATTTGATTTCATTCGTAATTCTTCCCCCTCCCCATTGAAAATCAACTTAATAATCTTAGTTGTAATTTCATATCGATATCATAAACATGATTTTTTTAATACTTATTTTTTTCTAACTAAAAGTTGAGAATTAATTTGCATCGTAAATATTTCCCGCCGTCCGAAACCATAAAACATCCCGTTGCTGGTAATTACCATTCAATTACCCCTATTCGATTTCAATTTTCCCCTAATCATCTATCTTTCCTTCCGATCAACATACCAGAACTTATTGCATTACCTTTTTTTCTGAATTCTCGTCTGTCAACACTGGTATAGCTTATTCCATGATGTTCATTTGTCTCCCTAGCTCTCTATAATTAGACTTAATCTACCATCTCCCACCATATATGTAGTACACATCCTCTACTCAAGTCAACACACTTTTTCTACTCCCAACAAGTTATGTAAAATTACGTTTCGCACTATCTTATAATCATTGCGAGTACCTACTGCACACGTTGTAAATTAAACTCTCGAACGAAACATGAAAAAGTTCAAAATAAGTCCGAAGTTATCTTTCAAAAGAGTAAAACCGATTATTTTATTTTCATAGTTGCGAAATAGAAATATTCAAATGTCACCGCTGCGATGAGAATTATTTAAATCAGTTGTACATTATTTCTGTTGTGAGTATATTTTCATAGAATGAATCTTGATCAATAAATAATTATACGAAATTTGAAAATATCAAAATTATGTATCATTAAATATATTTCAATAAAACACAAAAATATATAAATGTATATTCAATAATAAC
>JAAMPD010000536.1:0-46849 GCA_025266255.1 Trissolcus basalis | reverse complement strand
ATCAATTTTTAATTACAACATTTTTTTCCAAACTGATATTATTGTATGTGAAAGTCGTTCTTTTTTGAAAAAAAAAAAAAACGTATCATTAATTTGTTAAATAGTGACTTATATAACTTTCACTTATAAAAATAAACATTTAATCATCCGTTTGGAATTCTCTTAATCATTTATTCAAAGTATTTTGTAATTTCAACTTAAAGATTGACTATCGGACGTTAATGACTTGTATATGATTCTACGTTCGTGACCTACCTTTATTTGTTCTAATCAAAATCTAAAAAGTGGCCGAACAAAAATTGACACCACATACGACTGATACCTTTTGTGCTGTATTGTATTAAGCTTATCATAAAGAATGGTACACAGCTATATAAGTCCAGTCATAATTAAAAATTTTTCTGATGACTTGATATCACTGATCAGATATGAAGTAGAGTACGCATAAACACTAATTATGCCATGGGAGAATGCAGTGTCGGGAACACTTTATACTCCCGTGTGTACACCCATTGCTGACTTTCTATTTCAGAGCAGATAATCTTAAGAGTCAAGGAATACGCTTGTGTCTGTATGGACGGAACAAGTTTTTCGAATACGTCACGCGTTAAAATATATTACCTTTTAATTGTACACGTTAGCGATGTAACTTATGATTCAATTTCTTTTTGTGAAATCAAATTGCTGGGTTTGGATCCAAGTGTGATTGCTATCATCAATCTTTTTTTTCTTCTTCTTCTTTTTGTAAAACATTTTTAAACGCAATTTTTTTTCAAAACAAAAAAACAACTTACATTAACAGCAATTAAGATGAAATAGCTGTTTTTATAAAAAATAGTTTTCTGTACTTACCCAGGTATCAACAATCCTTTTTCCCATCGGAATCTTATTTCGAGGAGAACTTCTTGCCAAAGTTGAGCAAATGCCGGGATGCCTCCCAAGTTAAACGTGCAATGCGCTGCGACAATTGCCAGTCTCCACACAAGAGAATCCAAGGGACAAGTCTTAATGCTACGCGAACTTTTGTCCTCTTCACTCCAGCCGATGTTATTTGAGTATGGAAATTTCTGCAGTAAATAAATAAATAAATGTGATAAAATTGTATGAATTAATAAGTATAGTTTAAAGCATTTTTAATATTAGTTTTGCTTACTTTTTGATCATCAGCATCAGGAAACAAGAAATATAATATTGTAAGCAACATATCGTCTGAAATGTAACCGTCATTGAATTTTCTCTGTGATTTTGAAGTTGCCCTGCTGAACACAGTAGAGATTGTAGGTATTTTAGGTTCCGTTAGAACGTTAAACACTGCATTCAGTTGCTGGTTATTATCGTCATACATTGGGTTGGAGCCAAATATATCATCAATAGTTTTTTCATTGTTGCATATTTGATGGAAGTATGACAAGTATTCACCAAGAAGACAAGAAGTGGTTAGACTCATGTAAACTCTGATACTCCATTTAGGTGCTGATTCAGGGTCCAGATCGCTGAATGTTTCGCTGTCCACAACAGTGTTTTCGGATATTTCTGGCCATGTGACGTACAAATGAAATTCTCTAAAAAACAATGCAATAAAATTAGAAATATTGCATGTACATGTTTTATAACGTATATCTATATCTACAATATAATTCCAATTGTTTCTTACGCAATAGGTTCACAAGTAGCACCAAATGGAAGTTTTCCCAATTCGGCAACTCCTATTGTTTCGCCTTGCATGAAATCAAAGTCTGGAGGTTCTTGAGTCCAAGTACTATTTGACCAGTCTTTTATCACGTATCCAAATCTTACCGAAACTAAAGCAGGTTTTGATCTCAAGCCCATTGCTGGTCCAATTTTTTGTTTAAATAACATGAGAAGACCTACGAATACACACCAGTTATTTTTCATTTTTTTAATTTTCCATTAGTTTATAACATATGATGAATGTGATTTTTTATAAAACGCTGGAAAATATATATAATTTGATGTGATACAAATAAAAAAAATTACCAGTTAAATGTTTACAGTGCGGTGGAACTCTTTTCAAATGAACCATATTGAAATAAACCCTTGATCCTCTCCCTATTGAAACTCCCATGTAAAATTTTTGCCAAGGTTCCATTACTTGCACAAAAATTGGAACTTCGCTGAGAATCAAAAATGGATCAGTTTTATGTGAGTGTATAAATAAAATCTATATGATAATTAATTAATTCGAAAACTTACCATTTTGTATTGTTCACGGCAATTGTAACGGCACTCAAAAGAATTTTGATGCGAGTTTCATCTGTCATGCTGGCTCCCTTGGTACAAACTAAAACCATAAATTCTCTAATTCCATAATAATGAGCTATTTCCAAATGATTCCTTTCCACTTGACAAAAATCATTATTGGTACTGAGCATGTCTCGTTGACATTGTTTACGAACATCTTCCTGTTCTTCCATGTCGACATCATTATTTTCGATTTGAGTTTTCTGTAGTTTAAAATGTTTAAGTAGAAATTCGACATCTGGAAAAATTAATAATTTGTTTCAACTGGTATAAGTTTTCATTTCGTTAGAATTTTCTTTCGCACAATCTTATAAATTTATGTCAAAATTAAAAGAATCAAAAGTTAGTACAAAATTCTGTTATAAATACCTGCAAAATTGATCTTGTCGCATTTTTCTTCCCAATCGAGATTGACGAAATCATTGTCCTCTAAAGGAGGTTCGACTTTAGATTGTGTCAACTTCCAGTCATGAATAATAACCTCCAAACCAGCAATAAACACTTCCCATTCCGTGACAGAGGTGAAATCATGGTGATGAATGTCTTCTATTTCAACGTTGTTCATTTTCCAACACCCAAAACCGCTTGCTTGCTTTTGAGCTTTTTATTATCTATCGTAATCCTCTATTTTTTTGCAAACATATTTTCTACCTAATCATATCTATATATAAGTAATCACTATCACAACAACGCTCACTTCGATAGGGTTAATGCGAAATTTAATAACAAAAGTATATTTGTCTTCAACTATTATTTATTGTGGAGATTGAAAATCTTTTTTGCGAACAGTAAACTGCGAAAGGAAAACTAACCGCTGACATCTCACCAGCTGATTGTTTGTTGTGTTACATGTCAGTACTTGTCAAACTGTGGGTGCGTTCAGATTTGCGATCAGGTATACAACTTTGATTCACACAAACTGTTCATCAAATATGCCAAATAATTTGAAACGAAAAAGAAAAAAATTGAAAACAAAAATTTGATTATTGCCAAATAAGGTACAAATATTTTTCATTTTTCTTACACAAAATAACTTATTAAACAATGTAAATAAATTCTAGCTTAATATATATAATTTCCGTTACAATAAATAATAAAAATTTTTTTTCTTTTCTTGTTCTTATAAAAATGAAAAGAAATTTGATTATTTATATTTGATGATTTAAGGTGATGCATAAGTCAATCTCGTCTTGTCTTTCTTTATCACACTTGTAGAGGTATCGTTAATGCCATCTTTGTTGCACCTATATGACTTCTGCATCACCTTAACGGTGACGCCTGAACAATGAGTCCTACGAATAACCTCCACCGCAAAAACTAGGAATCATTATTCGTCAATGTTTAATTATGAAAATTCAGTTTTTTATTTAGGAATGTGTAAAATAACTGAGAAAATCGCGCTCTTCTAATGAAATTAATTTACAATCACAGTATTAATTTTTAATCAAGAAATCTGTAATGTCGGTAACTCCCGGTTTGACATTACCTTAAGGTGATGCCGAAGTCGTATAGGTGCAACAAAGATAGCGCTAACGATGCCAACAAGTGCGAGAAAGACAACGCGAGATTGACTTCAGCATCACGTTAAGAATTTTGTTGTGTTATATATAATTATATTATAATGTTACAAGAACTGTGATTATTTCTTAAAACAATATATTTTTTCAGAAATCACATAATAATTAAAATATATATAAAAATATCTTAAATGTTTCACTTGCTACGTGGGGTGATTTCAGAATAATTTTATTGTTGATTGCAAAATGTGAAATAAGTGATAATAATTTGGTTAAAATAAAAATATTAGTTGTCAATAAAAAGAATTGTTGAAATCTAGTTTATCCATTATTTTTCTGTCAGTTTATCATTTTATTTTTTTTGTTTCGATTATTTATTATCTTTGAAATAAAAGTGACAGATGAATTTGGTAGCATTGACATATGAGTTTGACAGTTAATTATAAAAATAAACAAGTGGAGCAAAGTGGAAATGAGAGTGAATCTAAACGTATTCCCTATAAGTTAGTGATGCTCGGCTGTGTTGAATTAACCATAGTTGAACTACACGGGGGTGATGTTTACTGCGCAGTAGTCTGAAGAACTGCGTTCTAGTGCATTCACATGCCGTTCATAAGAATGTTTCGATTGGTTGGAATCTCGCAGTTACTCGGACTGTTTTCAGCTACGCAATTTTGTCCGTAAATGTGATAATTGAGTTTGATCCACGCATACATATAAAAGCCGACTATTCTAAAACTTCATTGATAATGGCCTCCAACATGCGTGTATGCGTTAGTCGTTGATGCATAATGCATCATCACTCGTAGACACTGACAACTTTTCTTCTGCTGCTATTCATCGCGGCGATTCCGAACAGTTGTCTTGGGTGCGCTCGATGAGGAACACGACAATGTCGCGCGTACTTGCGTCGCGCTTCAAACTCGCATTTATATGTGCGCTTTTTGTTTTCGAGACTGTGTTTGCAACGAATAATGTCGACATCCCGCAACTTATCATTCAAAATACTCTACAAGAATTGAACAATTTAGCGCCTACACCAAATCATTATAAAACCGCTAATGTTGTCGGTGGTTATGTCCTGGTAATTTCATACATCTAAATATACTTCATTTTTTATTTCTCCCATCAATCACGTTCTCTTTTTCATTTCTTACTCAGCTGTTACAATAATAATAACAACAACAACCTGCTCACTGTTAAAACTTTGTTTTATTTTCACATTAGTTATATCTTATACTTACCTATTTTTTAATTAAAAAAAGTCAGTTTGTGATAAATCAAGTTTACAATGAAAAAAGGAGTTGAAAAATTGTCAAATGTTTGTAACAAAGAGATTTTGTGCACTTCAAAGTATGCATGCAGATGATGTTTGCTTCTGAATAATGCATTTCTAATTCTGATAGTTATTTAAATACATTGAAACATATAGTTAATAGCTTCATTTAATAGAATTTTCTATCTAAACATAGAATCAAACTTTTGAATTCTTATAATAAAATATATAAATTATTTAAGAAATATGCATTGCAATTTTTAAACAAAGACCGGAAAAGTTTGAACAATGAAAATGACTTGATACTTTGGACGCTTTTTACATGGTACAATAACATACATGAATCGTGTTTAAAATAAAACACGATCTTCGCGTAGGTATACAGATTTACATAACATTTTGTAAATAACGATATTACAGCAAATTGTTCAATAAAAATAAATATTCAAATTTTGATTCCTTATTTTGTATCAAATGTTGATGTCGTTTTTTTTTTTTTTTGATAAAGTTTATTTCAAGTTTGCATATACTGGTCCAGAAATAAACAAATAAAATCTATAGTCATTTAGGTTTTGGATTTACATAAATTGTAAGATTATATAGATGCTCGAAAAAGATTACTTTTTTTATATCTTATAAAGACGAGCTGATTGGATTTCATACAATCTCGTTCTTTGTCAACTGGATTGAGTTTGCATCTCTTTCAAACTGCATTCTATTCTTTAACTTTTGACAGATGCTGTATGTTACGGTACTGAAATTATGATGTTTAAACTCACACGTGAACGTTATACATATATCCACAAGATGACTATAAAGATACGTGATGGGACTCTAAACTTTCTGCACAACCAAAATATTGTCACTCAAATCAAATAATGTTTCATCATTTTATATCATACAAAAATATAATTTGAATCCCGTTAAAATTATGCATACACAATATTAATAATTGAATATTTATTACAATTAAATCCATACAATGAACAAAATATTTTTTTGTTCTTCAATCAAAAACTCAAATATTCGTGTAAAAATGAAATATATTTTTAACTGCGTGATATAAAAAAATCGAAGGATAAAATTCCGTTTATAGGCACAATTTATTCGTCATGCCGTTGAGGAAAAAAAAAATTTTTTTTCTTGCGATTTATTTTCACGTCATTAGATGTTTTATAGACTCTAATTTACATAACTTTCTTATTCTCAACTTTTTCTATCTATGAACATTAATTTGTATTCATCAAAACTAACAAAAACATTGTTACATTTTATAAAACATTGAAAAATGATTAATTCCAAGTTTTAACATTCTTTATTTATTTAACGTGAAAAAATATTTCTTTTTGCAATAATGATGAAACTATAAATTTTATGAGTCTGGCGTGTCGGCAATCTTTTATTTTATCACCTGTTATTACAAGCTTCGCATTTCACTAGAAAATGATTAATTGCAATGATTCCATTGTAATGTAAGAGGATTCTTCCGTCATTTAGATAAGAATACAAGATCATGTAAACCGGAATCAAATCACCTGCCAAAGTCTAAACAAGAAGATCCATTTTATCCATTATCGATTATGTATTCTGAAAATCACACGACACTTTTTGAATGCTAATTGAATTAAAAGTAAAATGATATGAGTAATCAAAAAACTCATTACTAAAACGAAAATGTAATGTAATTGTTTTAATTTGATTTTGAATAATAATTTTTTTTGTTTTGTGCATGCATTCTGCTGTATTTTTTATTTTGTCTAATAAGAATTAAAAAAATGTCTGTTTCTTTTGTTTTTCTCAGAATCAAGAACCGGATGTAAAATACCGCATAACTGTGAACTTGGAAAGAAACTGCGATGGAAACATCCAAGTATGTCCTCAGGAGACGTGCGTCATTGATGTACACCAGCGATCTGAGGCGTTCACTTTCCAGTCAAGCACCATACAATGCAGCCCTACGTCCCAGCAAAATGAACAAATCTCGGAACGAAATTTTGATCAAATGATAGAGGAACTGGAGAAGCAGATCGTTGATCCTCAAATTCAGATGATAGAGGCACTGCAACGGGAGTCGGATATGATCGACAAACCCTTCGTGGCAGTTCGACCTGATCCCCAATACTGTCCTGGATGCCCTTACGAACTTAAACCAAACGTCCCTGGCCTCTGGGAACTTGGAGAAGAAATCGCCAAGGAAATGGATCAGCTCAACAAAAGTGACTTTAAATACAAAGTGCTTCAGATCGTTCAAGTCTTCAGATCTGTGCCACCCAACATGAACGTGGTACGACATACGACATACAAATATTGTTTTGCTTTTATGAATTTTGTTTGTTTAATGATATCAATTTTCAGGTTCGATATGATTTGCTGATGGAAATTGCAAACTCGACATGTTTGAAAACATCGTTGATTGATCGGTCAGAATGTTCTGTCCAGCCAAATATTGCTTCCCAATTGTGCAAGGTTATTGTTGACGAGAAACCATATCTCACAGAAAACAAGCGCAAAATGGTCAAAAACAACTGTACTGAAACAACCAATACTCTTAATGAACTCAATGTTAACAATTTTGAAGAGTCCTCGTCGGTTCAAGAAGACACAATGTACAATAAACCTGAGACTTACGAATACGACCAAGTGGCTCAAGAGGGAAAATTAAGTCAGTCTGGTAAGGATTTATTTTTATTTTTCAAACAACATTTGTTTCATCAAATCAACAAGAAATGCAAAGTGTGATATCAATTTTGTTATAGAGAAATGTGTAGATAAACAAGTCTCCAACTGACACATTTATCTTCGGGCAATTTTTTTTTTAATTCATTTTCTTAAGATAACGATATTTTGACGAGTATGTATGTAAAAGTCATGCAAGTGCGTTCTATTCAATTAATAAAATCGCGAGAGTTTGAACTTTGACGAGCGCCGAGAGAGCTGTCGCACTTAATACATATGTCAGCGTCGTAAACAGATTTGATATCGCGCCTTCATGTTATGGATTAATCCAACATTTTGTAACACAACAGTTGAAAAAAATTAATTGATAACTCTCTTTGAAATAGGACAGTAATGTCTAACGAATACTTGAAACGCGATAATATGAATATTTTGTTAATTTCCAGTTTCTGAAAATGAGTCCGCGCAACAAAAACTTGCCGATAAATACAAATTGTATGACGAGTTTCTAAAAGACTTGGATGTACCAATCAGGGAGATTAGTACAACCCCTGACAGTAGAGAGCCAGTTGTGGAGGAGTACAAGAAAGAAATAATCCCAGAAACTATTCGGGCTAAACGTCAGTTATCAATACTTCCAACTCCGGAAAAAATTTTTTTGCGAAAATTGGCTCAGATTGTGGTTGACATTTTGGATGGAATGGACGAAGACAATGACAAGAGGCTCGTACTGGATGTCATTGATGCCAGAAAGGAAACCGACGATGAGAGCGTTTATCATTTCACTGTTAAAGTAAGATTTGATTCAATCTTAATAAATAGTATAGTAATAATGATTTGATTTTGACCGAATACAAAATTAAATTGCAGGTAATAAACACAAAATGCACGGAAAAAGAAGCTCTGGACCGAAAATGCATGGCAGAATTAGTTGGCCCGACAAATATTTGCAACATGGAAGTTGAGGTGAACCGAATAAGACCTCTGGGCCCACCCAAAATTCGCAACTCCTCGTGTGTCGAAGAAGACCATCAAGCACCTCCCGCTCGCAGCAAACGACAACTCGTGGGTGGCTTCCAAACGGCAGATCCTAATCACGAAGAAATAAAAAAATACGCAGCTGTTGCTGTATCTGAGTACAACACAAAGAAACACCAGGGTCCGAATCAGTTGGTCTTAATGGAAATCACAGAAGCAAATACTCAAGTGGTTAACGGGCGAAACTTCCTTTTTAAAACGAAGCTTGGGGAGAGCACCTGTCCAAAGGGAACAACCGAAAACTGTGCGTTAAAACAAGGCGCCGAACCAATGCTTTGCGAACTCAAGCTTCATGTTCCAATCAACCCACAGGAAAATCCATCATTGATTCAATCTAGCTGTGCTGACAAAACTAGAAGGAAACGGGGTCTGGTTGGAGGAAAGAAACAGATTGATGTTAATGATCCGAAAGTTCAAGAATACGCTGCTTTGGGAATCTCAAAGTACACTGAACTCTACACCGGGGAGAGTCAGCCTGTCCTTACGGAAGTGATAGATGCCAAGTCGCAGGTGGTTTCTGGCATGCTATACGAAATTACTCTGAAGATTGGTGAGAGCAATTGCACGAAAGGAACAACCGAAAATTGTCATCCGAAAAACGATGGCGAAACCAAGACTTGTGTAACAACCGTTTGGATTAGACCCTGGTTGGGTGACGACGCCACAGAAGTCAAAGTCGACTGCAAACAAAAGACCAGAAGATCGCTCAGGGGTCAGCATTATAGCCAAAAGATGCAGGCTGCTGGTCAAAGGTACGCAGAGGAAGGTCTCTTTAAAAACTTTAAGCAAAAGTACAACAAACAGTACTCGTCGGTTGAAGAGGAAGAGCAGCGATTTGAAATTTTTCGAGCCAACTTGGAAACAATGAGAGAATTGCAGAGGACTGAGCAAGGAACTGGTCAATATGGTATCACTCAGTTTGCCGATCTCTCCTACGAGGAGTTCAAGAAAAATCACTTGGGCTTCAACACGAACAAGATGCAAGAGAATTCTTTGCCCCTGCCTAAAGCTCAGATCCCAGACATTGAGTTGCCTACGGAATTCGATTGGCGCCACTACAACGTCGTCACCGAGGTCAAGGACCAGGGCTCGTGTGGTTCCTGCTGGGCCTTCTCTGTCACTGGCAACATCGAATCGCTGTACGCCCTCAAACATGGAAAATTGCTTTCGTTGTCCGAGCAGGAACTTGTCGATTGTGACAAATTGGATGATGGATGTAATGGAGGTCTGCCTAACACCGCGTACGAGGCGATAGAACAACTCGGCGGACTGGAAACCGAAGACGAATATCCGTACGATGGGCAAGACGAAAAGTGCCATTTCAAACAAATCTGGCCAAAGTGCAGATCACCTCTGGAGTAAATATCACCTCGAACGAGACGCAGATGGCTCAGTGGCTCGTCTCAAATGGTCCAATTACCATTGGCATCAATGCTAATGCCATGCAGTTCTACGTCGGAGGTGTCTCACATCCTTTCAAGTTTTTGTGTAATCCCAAAAATTTGGACCACGGTGTGCTCATCGTCGGATTTGGAATAAAAAGTAATTTATTTTACATATATTTAGATATATAATATGTACATTTGCTCACTTCACATGTTGATAATGATAAATTTGCTTGTTTCAGAGTATCCAATATTCAAGAAAAATTTACCGTACTGGCTGATTAAAAACAGTTGGGGTCCAAGCTGGGGAGAGCAAGGGTACTACAGAGTGTACCGAGGCGATGGTACCTGTGGAGTCAATCAGATGCCTACCAGTGCTGTTGTAGCTTGATTAAAATAATTTCACAAGTTCTAAAAGTGTTTCTGAAAAATAAATAAATAATAATATTAAAATTAATAACATAATCTATGTGTCACTAACAAAAACAAGTCTCGTCGGAGAGAAACATTGACAATTGTAATATGCGAGACAATAACGATGTAATTTGTTGTTCAATAGACATTTTACTTTTATACTTACCATTTAATTTTGATTTAGTTTTAATTTTGAATAGACAGTTGTGTCATTTGTGGGACAGAATAATTCATGACTTTGAATTCACTCTCTTTCGGTACTAGTGTTTTATTTTGTTTCGCTCAAACGAAATGATAAAGTACAAAGTCATTGAAAGTTAAATTGTGATTCGTTTCGATTGCGAGGAGCAAACGCTGTCGGGTACCTAATTCATATCAGAGTTTAAAATATATATTCAACCTTGAAATGATATATGTGTGTAAGACAAGATATACAAATCAAATGTTATATTTTCTAAGATGGAAAAAAATATATATGGAAATTAACTGTATCGTTGGACGAAAACTAAAAATTCATGTTCTATAACTGTAATCTCATTAACAAACTACTAGTTGTGCTTGTTAAAAATTTAGATCTGCGTTAGAATGGTTCATATAAATAATAACCAATCATTTATAATCATTCTTCTTTCTCTAAGTGTGTAATAAGAGTAAGCAGATTTGTCTGAATAATTCAATTCTCGTATCCCATTTATTTGAGTTTGATTAGTTCAAGTCTGTATAATGTTTCAACTGCCATGTATTTATAAATAAAAATGATTTGATTTTTAAAGCTGTTCGGAGTCTGTCTTTCAGTTTCAATAATCACACAACATACATTTTTATTTCAATTAGTATACACTTTATTGCATAAACAAACTCAATGTCTTCTATTTAATTATGCGTAAAGTACAAACAATTGTAGTAAGCTTCAATTCAATCAATCATTCAGAACGAAATTCTTACTTAATGACTTATTTCAATGGTACAAATAAAATTAGACAGACGTGTGCTGTTGTTCAAAATTCAGGTGCTTGTGTCAATCGTTTATTAGTGTCGACATTTTCAAACTGTTAATACGCTAACATGAAATTCATTTTTTTTTCACACACCGCAAACATCACTTTGCCTACATCATTCTATATATAAAAAATATATACAGATTTTTGCTTTTTTATAAAGAAAAATGCTTGGTTGATTTTACAGTGACAAACGTATTCGAATAATAAAAACGACTTTACGATTATTCAACAAATTATCTCGATTGCCGAATATACTTTTGTGACACGTCTCACTTAAATGGTTTACAATGTTTTTGGATATCCTTATGATAGTCACTACTGCTGAAGTATACAATGAAAATAATGACAATACATAAGGAGATTGAAATTATTTTAAAATGTAAAATCCGAGAGAAGAAATATTGTATTACAGTAAACACATTCATTCAATAAAACTGAAGCCTTTCAACGTCCACATGAATTGAGATGTCAATATAAAAGAGTATTCAAAATATTTGCAGACATTGAAACCCGGATAATGTTCTAATTTCAATCAATAAAAGACAACAGAACCGCGTTTACTGTTTTATAAGAACTCAGATTTAATGTACAGTTCGGACGCTTTGAA
This sequence comes from Trissolcus basalis, assembly GCA_025266255.1. Taxonomy (NCBI): domain Eukaryota; kingdom Metazoa; phylum Arthropoda; class Insecta; order Hymenoptera; family Scelionidae; genus Trissolcus; species Trissolcus basalis. The sequence goes on along the minus strand of JAAMPD010000536.1, from coordinate 34,673 downwards.
ACAGTTATTCGCACGTGTTGCAATTAATAGTAGTTATATGATCCCCATTGGTTGTACGGACCATAAGCTTGAGGGCCACCCTGGCCGTACTGCCAATTTTGATAGTTTGCATAGTTCGGATCAGACGGTGGGTACTGCTGGTATCCCTGCTGATAACCTCCTTGGCTGCTGTATTGACTTCCCTGGAATTGTTGTTGCGATTGATAAGGCCCACTGGTGCCACTTCCATACTGGTACGATGACTGAGAACTCATCGAGGGTGGCGGCGGCGCTACAGCCTGATCGTTGGTTTTTGTCTTTTTCGGTGGTGTCGAGTCACTACAAACAAGATTCAACAAATTTATAAATCTCATCTTACTAACTATATAATAATAATAATAATTTTGTTTGTTTTATTTTCTTACACTTTGCTGTCGTCAGTTTTAGACTTCTTTCTATCTTTAAGCTGTTTGATGCACTTCTGGAATTGATCGTGCGCTTTCAGAACTTGTTTAATATCAGGACTGAAGTCCTCGAGGAACTCTACTTTACGCTGAGCGAACAGTACCCTCTGCTCCAAATCTGCATGCTCACGGTCAATGAATAAATCCATATATCCTACGATTTCATCTATGTCAACTGGTGTTCTCTGAAGTCCAAGATCAATCAATTGAAGATACAACCTCGGATTTTCTTTGTCTTTGTCTGTTGCCTGTAATAATAAACAAGAGTTGATTAATGGGGGAAAAATTTAGCATTTAGAATGTTGCTTCTTTTTTTTTATTGTTTCATTATTAATTGATGTTTATTACCTTAAGCAATACTTTGATGGCCTTGTCAATGTCGTTTCTGATTTTACACAAGAATCGTGCATATTTGACAACAATGTGATTGACAATTGTTCGATTTTTGATATTGTTTATGTAATATTCATAGAGTGAAGAAGCTTTATCGAGATCGCCTCGTCGTCGTTCCAAATTGATCCTTCTGTAAGCAATCTGTAGTGTGTTTGGCAGCAAATTGAGATTGTCAACGTTTTCCAAAATTGATGCAGCCTGTGTGAAGTTTCCTTGACTTTCTTCAAATGTTGCCCATTGTAAATGGAGATTTGGTGTTTTCGGATGGTGAATTGTGCAGGCTCGTGTGTACACATCTCTAATTTTCTCAGAGTAGTCGCCTTTGAGCGATTCCAAATATCTTATAAACTGTAAACCAATGGAATTGATTAATAATCAAGTTGAGCGTGTAATTCTTGATTAAGTCTTGAAATTAAAAAAAAAAAAAGAAATTACCCTCATCCAAAATTCATCGTACAAAGCACACGCGATAAGACATCGCTCAAAAAGTATGACAATGCGATTGTGGTCTTTTTGTTCAATCTCGTAATCAAGGTATTCTTTCCAGTTTTTAAGTTGACACCGTTCAAGCGGTTTGACATGGAAATATGGCCTTTTGATCTGAAAATGCAAAATTTGGATTTGAATTTATCAAGTGCTGCAAACAAATGCATATCTTTGGAATGAAATAAAAATTGGATAATCAATTTACCCCTTCCTCATAACTCCATCTCGCATTGACAGCGTTGCCATTGGCTTTGTGGAGCTTACGTCTGCTGCTGATAATTTTCTCTCTGATGGCTCTGGTTTCCTCGTCGGTCGGTGGAACTTCGTCCGGTGGCGCGTCCTCACCAGGTGGCGCATCGTCTGCAACCGCATTGCCCTGATCGTCAGACTTGAGCATGGCTTTAACTTCTTGACGCAGGGCCAAGAAGTTGTCGACACTTAGAATGCGTTGCGGAGCATTCGAGGAAACAAATTCCTGGAAGGTTTCAAAGTGCATGACATAGCCCATCGTAGGAGTGGATAAAAGACGGTCATACAGTGCAAGGACTTTGTTCAGTCTCTTGCCTTCTGTCTCCCATTTGATGTAATTTTCCCAGAGACGATCAGACCTGGAAAGAAAGAAAGAAAGATTGTTGATGTTGTTTGTACTTTTATTATCAGAATGAAGATAACTGAAGATGAACAATTATGAGTATGATGAAAAGTCACCTGAATTCCAATCCGCAAGCTTGGATGGCCCTTTCGTATTGCGCCCTGAGCTTGTCCTCATCTTTTTCGTAAACAACTTTACAGTAGTTGATGTAATGAAGCCACAAATCGACACTCAGAGAAATGGCTTTCAAGCCCTGGTCGAAGACCTGCATAGAAGAATCATCGTGTATTTAGAACTCACGAGTCTAACAATCAACAATCGGTTGTTCGGGCTTAAATTAAACCTAATATTATATCTGAGCGGTGATAAGCGTATTCGGTTTATTTTGTTTGTTTTCATTTGTTTCATATTAACATATACTCACGGTATCGGTTCGCGTACTGTAAATGAAAATACTGTCAATTAACACAGAGAGATTGCAGAACAATTTGCATTCACCTTTATCACGGGAGAGCGTCGCTCGATTTGGCACCTCCGCCTCTTCCGCCAAACAACAGTCTTGCTGCTCGCATGCCGTGGCACTTGTCTCCTAAGTCATTTCGACTTATCAAGCCCCGCCCCCCGTTCTCATATTTGTACGTTTCAATTATTATTTTTGTTCGTAACGCATAATAATTTACAATACTTGGTAATAAAAATAGTTTGGTAAGCTACATGATACATACGCTTACAGTAACTAACTGATGACTAACAAACACACACACAGAGGTAAATGTATATATATAAATATATATATGCATGTAAATAAATATATCGATTTGTATATATCAATCATAGTTTGTAATCGCGACAAGCTCCATTTCATCTTATAATAATAATAATAATTTGTGATTCCATTAATGGAACAATTATGATCGGTAGCTACTTGGCAAACGAGGAGAGTCGTACGGGTGCCGCAAGACGTGCTAGGCTGTTGGAAGGGAAAACCATATTTACGTGCGTGCACACTGCCCACGCGTCTTCCTACCTCGAGCTATTATTTTATTAGATTTGCGTTAATTAAGTGATGGTAGATCAAAGTACGTCTGTTTTTTTTTTTATCTTTCTTTGAATTAAATTTTTTATACAGAACAACCAACTCACCGTTTGCACATTCTCCGAGTCCCCTTTCTTCTTTTCGTAGTCCGCAAACTTCCGCCAGTACCCGTAGCAGTATGGGTAACGCTGCAGGAACTTTGAGTAAGCCTCACGCGCGGCTTCTGCATCATTCTGCAACACCATTTGCAATCATACAAATTATTATACATCCGAAACAATATTTACATTTTTGACCCGCTAAGGTTATTCGTCGTACCTCTTGGTCCACGTATTGTAAAAGATAAGTCCACCCAGTGAAATCGGATGGATCTTCATTCACAGCTTTCCAGTACTTTTCTAACTCAGTATTAGTTTTCTTTTTGGGCGAAGCAGGTTTCGCATCTGATTTAGATTCATCAGCATCGGTGCCGCTGGTCAGCGCTGCTTTTTTCGACGGAGTCTCGTCATTATTTTCAGAAGTCGGTGAATTTGGATCATACTCTCCTTCAGCGCTCAACTTACGTTTCGCTAGAACAAGAATATTCAGTTAAATACAAACAAACATTATTCTTATTTTTTCATTAAACATATCTCTTCTTTTACTTACTCCCACCATTAGTTTTTGCCTTCTCCAGACTCTTAGTCCCTTTAGGAGTGCTTTTTTTCTTCTTATCACCATCAGGTGGCAACTCGTCTTCAGAAACTGATTCCGTTTCACCCAAATCGGCCGTCGCAACTGGTAACTCCTCATCAGAAACTGCTTCTGTTTCTGGCTCCTGAAATTATTATTATTATTATTATTAATTTCCTTTTTTTTTCCTTTTTCAAAATGTTTAATTATTCAAGACAAACGAATTACTTTTGTTGAAGCTTCATTCGGCAGCTCATCCTCCGAAACAGCTTCCGTGTCTGGTTCGGTCTTTTTTAATTCGCCATTGGTACTTTCTTCTTCGACATTCTTGGCTTCTCCAACTTCCTCCATCTCTTCTACTGTTTTTTCAACTTCATCCTTGCTCCCGCTTTCTTCGACAGCAAATTCCTTCGACTCAGATTCTTCCTGCATCTCTACAGTTTCATATGTAGCAAAATCGCTCTGGTTAGTATCACCGCCAAATTCTGGCACGTCTATGGTTTCTTCATCTCGTTTTTCTTCCACCATCTCTACGTCACCTTCTGGCTGCTCTTGCTCTTGCTGTTGTTGTTGTTGTTGCTGCTGCTGTTCGGTCATGGATTCTTCGCCCATATTCAAATCGAACTCAAATTGAACATTTGAACCCATTATTATTTCATTTGTAGAATCCTTCAACATTCAAACCAAAGTGTTATATTTGGAAAGCATTTTTTATAACTATAAATGTTTAATGTGATTGAATAAAAACTTACTTCTTGAAACTCTACAGGTCTGTTTTGATCACTTTGTACAAAGTCTTCGAATGTGAGTTGCTCCTCAGTTATAGGTCCTACCTCTTGAATACTACCTGCACTGTCCATCGTTTCTTCTACTTTCTCTTCAGTGTTTGCCTCAGACATCAACATTCCATTTTCTGGAACTTCTTCCAGCTGCTCAAGATGCTGTTCTTCTTCGATCGGTGTTTCTTCCTACAAAAATCAATTTTATTCATGATTGAAAACAAAACGATACAAACAATATTCTTTCACACGTGTTATTTAAAATATTAATTCAATTAAAAGAAACGATAACAACTTTTAAATGTTGGTGTACATACCTATTCTTGAATAAATTAAATTTAACTTTGTATATTGCTTACAGTGATCACTTGGTGGTCTTGTTTTTTTTTTTTTTTTTTTTTTTTTTTTGTAAACAATAAATATATTATTTTAAACGTACGAGAAATATATATTTATATATATCTATATATATGTGTGTGTATGATAATAAAAATAAAAATAAATAAAAAAGTAAGAATTGATGTTTAATAAAATGAAAAGCTGCGTGACATAATTAAAAGGTTTTTAACAAAAATCCAAAGAAAGATTCTAACCTAAAAAATTGAAGGCAGTTTTGAGATTTGTTAGAGAAATTTATTTTCGAAGTCGTGTTTCTTACAATGTAATTGTAAAATGAAAGTACAAAATAAGATTAACTAACTACATCGATATATAACTCATGTAATTACAAATCACGATACAAGTTGCTCGAACATAATGACGTCATTGAATGTCCAACTGATAAGAAGAGACTAATTTTCATAAAAAGCAAAATTTTGTCATGTTACTCAAATAAAAAAGTGCTTTTTAGAAAATAAACAGTAGAATACAAAGCAGCGTCATTGTATCCAAGCATGTTTTGTATGAGAACAATAAGAAACTTGTTAAATGAAGGGATAAAAAATATTATAAACAAATGTTACAATAATCAGAGTTCGTAAAAACCAATAACAAACAAACCCGAGTGACTTAAAAATTGGCTTTTACGCTTACCTCAAACTCTACGACCTCAGCTTTCTGGGCACGAGTCTTGGCGATGCTTTTTCTCGCGGTTGCTTTTTTCACTGGAGTTGATTTGACGGCGCGTCCAGACCTCGTTCGGCGCACTGTTGGGAAATAAAAGTGAGGTTAGCGCGTTGTCGGCAAAACATTAACTGCCGTCTAGGCGACGCCATCTCTGTAAATGGCGGACCATGATTCGCGCCCTGGCGTCACTCGCACATTTTGCGCATAAACAAATATCAAATAAAAAAGCAAACATCTTCTTCATAACTTACCTGATTCGGTCTCGACCTCGTCGGCGTTCATATCGCTTGAGCTGACGATAGTTCACGTGGGTCCTAAATCAGCCGAGAGATTTCCAATGTAATCACGTCACGCACTTGTTTTAGCCCAATCGTTTATCAGTGTTTTGCGGTTAGTCTAATAAGTCGGCGATACTTTTTTAACCAACAATAAAGCATTCAATTTGATTGTAAATACGGGGGGCTCCGAAGTAGTTGTGTAACCTGAACGGAGAAGCAATTTGATGGCGGTTTCGATGGTGATTTTTTGGCAGAGCTGAAATGCTGCTACATTCAGGATGAAATCACAGCGCATAAAGAGAGGCGGAGCTATCAAGAAAGAGAGAGAAAAGAATAAATCACGGATGCAGCAGGACCTAATATCAATCACAGATGACAATAAAAAAGAAGTATACAAACTATAAAACAATATTGAACAATATCTTAAACATGTTTTTTTTAATCAATCAAATTAACGTTTTAAATTGTTTTCAGATTTGTATATATCTCTCAAAAGTGTGTTGCACACATTCCTTCAGAACTCGCAGGCGTCGCTGAAACTTGCGATACTCATTTAAAACTTTGAAATTCTCTTCTACAAAGTTTGAATACTTCGTGATAGAAACAAACCGTAAACAAATTGGGATATCCCCCAAGAAGAGTATACAAAGAAATACTTGCCACATTGTAAACAACAAGAACAATTATCAACAAATAAAACAATTACTGTAAGTGTTTGTGTAAAACAAATCAAAATACAAATTTGATACACAAAATAATCATTTGTTCTAATAATTGCACTATTATATACATTACTAAGTTTTTTCAAAAAGTTAATCAAAAAATTATCATTAAAATAATACAACAAAAAATATTGGATGAAATTAAAAATTTCATGTCAAATTGTATGACAATTTTTGAAGGTGAAAATTTTATTTTTCAGCAATACTTATTTTTCATTAAAAATGGCTAAAACAAGCGGTGTAAATGAAGAACAAGATACGGAAAGTGACGAGGAATTGGATGAAATTAACGGTGAATTTACAGATCATGAGGAATCGGAATTTGATTATAATGAAAGATTGCGATCTCATAATTTGACACCTGAATCCTCTTCCGATGCACTCCGGAATAGAAAAGTAATGTCGGGTTCATCTAAATACATCCTACCACCAAAACGTGTACCACGCGAATCACAGAGTCCGTCAAAGGATTGTCAAAAGCAAACTACCAACCCATGCTTGTTTTTTGTAGTACCAATATTAGTGATTGTAATTGTTGGTGTATTTTATGTTGTTATAAACTCAAAAGATGGACCAAAAGGACAAGAGATGGACAAATGCACAACAAGTTTAATTCTTGATAAAAATAGCGATGTGTGTAAAACGCAAAGATTGCTTTGTAATGCAGTTTCCAAAGCTATCAGTAGATTGGTTAAAGATCCGGATAAACCCATCATGTTTGTACTTTTGGTTCACCGAAGTGACATAAATACTGCCAAGTGTTTATCAAAGGTAATTGCGAGCTTTGGAAGCTGTAATTTGAATACCAATGGCAGTCTTATCCTGACTCCTAGAGGATTTTCGTACAACACAGATGAAATCATTGAAAAGTTCAAACCAATCTTTGAAATATACAAATCGGTTGTAAGTATGAATGATCAAACAAAACATAAAATACAAATCATAAAAATTATTATGTTCAATTTGATTGTCTTATTTGAGATGCAGACTTAATTTGTTTTTATTTTTGATCGCAGGTGTTTGAAAATCTAATAGAGATGGACGTCTTGGCACTAAAAGCGATGCACAATTTCTGTGATAGTCATAATCCTGTAGTGAAACCTGCAATCTACACAATGATTGTGATATCGGATGACCAGATTGATTATAACAATTCCCAAAATTGTACACAAATAGTTAGAAATATGCTGCAGAAAAAATTTGAGAACATTGACACAAACAAAGTTCAGCCATTAATTACAAGGATCACCGATGGGCCTATTCTGCCAATTTTGCCAGGAGAAAATTAAAAATTGTCATGAACAGAGCGACTATTTTGAAGTTGTTTAATTCGTATGTCTTAATGGTTGATGTTGAATCAAAGTTTGGTGTAAAAATGTCTATCAAAAATGAATATTTAAATTGTATACGTCTTTATTAAATAAATAAATAATAATTTTGATTAACAGCCGTGGTTAAATAAGAATAGTTATTGATGAAAGGAATAGTTTTATTCGAGTTGATTTATTTTAAAAATGACGAACCGTACATCAACATATTAGCAAAGACTTATGATATCTACTTAATACACTCGCGTCATAAGAAGCAAACTTCCTTTCATTACAAAATCAAGTTTCATTTTGATCTTAAGAGACCTCAACTCTTTCGTGATTGCATGATATTTTTGTTTTTCGTACATCCACTCTTACACGCCTGCTTCGTTCAACTTTTATGGTAATATTTTCATTTGAAGAATATCTTATTCCCTTGTTTCTCTCGATTACAATTCAAATACGCACGTTTCAATGGTATTGGAAGACAATACGTTAGTGGTGACAATCGACGAGATAACTAATAACAACTCTCATAAGTAATTCCAAGTTTACAATCTGTGAAAATGAACCGAACGAATTACTATGTAAAATCTATCATCGTGAATACAAATGTACAACTTAGGTCGTTACTTACAAACATCGTATAAACATTGAAATACACTCTAACAAACGTGCCAATTGTCATAGCCGCACGGCAAACCAATCACCTCGGGGCAAATCAAACATGCTACATTTGTCCCGTCCGTTTAACACAACAGACGTGATAATAAATAAATCAAATTCGCAGATCCGCTCGTGCTCACGGTTTCTGTACAAACTTTGTTATTTTGAGAGACGCACGAATGGCTGCGAATTGCTACTGCGATTGGTTTTCTGTACGAAGTAATTTGACAGTTGCTCTTTTTTGTGACAAAAACGTTCTTGGCATCGACGCGGAATAAAAAAATGCTCTGACCTAAAACTCTCATAAAATCAACTACTTCACAGGCCGATAGTGGAGGTACACTTCTGACGACATTTTCCATATAAAATGTTTCACCTAAAAATAATAAATGCACACAAATAAATACATTCTTTAAATTATGTTTCTAGTTTTGTTTATTTAGTGATTTTTTGATTTTACCGTCCGTAAGTCCATAGACGGATCCAAAAGTTGATCGTTGCAGAGTAATTCGACTTTTTCTTCTGCCAGTGATGAATTGTCGGCGTTAGAATCGGTGTTGGCTCTGTCACCAGCAGGAGATCCGCTTGACACCGTATTTCCACCGCCAGGGATCATATTTAAATCGCTTCCAGCGCCCAGCACTTTGTCGTACACATGTTCCGCAACTTTTCGAACTTGAATAAAGTCATTGGCAATTAAACGGTCCCTATAAAATAGATCAAACACATTATTTTATATTCCTATTGAAATGCATCGAAAATTTTTGTCCTCAGTTCTTAAACATTACTTTTTGTATCCTTTAACTCCGGACGAAGAATGAGGAAGGACATGGAAAGGTATTTTGATAAATTTTGGCAAATTTTTTTCAATAACGATGTCACGGACCCAAGATGGCACAGTTTCATTCAAAAGGGCACTTTCTGTATCACCAGTTGCATCTCGTACTAAGAGCCTATATAAAGTTCGCCCACCAACTTCGCTAAAATTTTTTTTAAATAAAAACAATATTATTATAATAAAACTTATTTTTCAAATTATTCACAGTATTCACTCAATCAATATATTATTATATACCTAAATATTACAGGGGTGTGTCCAGGTACAGAAAAATAATTGTTTCCACCTCCCCCATTTCTTGGACCATTTCCGTCGTTACTGTTACTTTCATTCTCATCGTCCATGTGTAAAGGTCGCCACCAATGCTCCAAAAGTGCTTGTAATAATAAGTTGCCATAATTTACTGTAATATAAATGTCACACATTATGAAAATTATTATTCGTTTAATCATATCTAAGAAGAATTTGTAATTCAAACTGCAAACCTTTTTGATCAACACCATCGTCGTCCGCTAAACCTGTTTCTTTTGCAGAGACCCACGCTGAGAAACAGTCGTTTTCATCTTGTCCTAAATGGATTGTTAGCATCTGTAATAAATAAAAATATAATATTAATATTGAATTTTTTAATTTTTAATACCTATTAATATCTCATCTCACTTAACAAAATACATACCCCTGTTTTTAAATCAACATTAAACCAGGGTGGCACATAGACAATCTTGTTTCTCTTTTCAACTTCTTGTTCAAAATCAACGCGCCCTAGATCTTCGACTTTACAAGCCTTCAATACATCATAAAGAGCAACATTATCCTCACTATCTTTGGTTAACACATGGCGCTTATCATTCAGTATGTTATAATGTCGAATTGCTGGACCGCCGAGAATCTTTTGAGCCGGTTCTGTGTTCTTCGGTGTCATCTTAGTCACATCTGGAACACCATCTCCACAGTCTTCGAATGTCCAATCTTTAGGATTTGACAGACTCTGCAGAACCAATGTGAACATTTGTGAAAATTTGTGTCAAATTAAAAAATAATGATAGAACAATATATATATATATATATATATGAATGATCCAACACACCCAATTATTTATCGTTGATTCGCTAGTAGCTACCCATATACTTGACTGATCTGGAGTCATCACCATTTTCAAGATTGGTGCTTTTTCCTCGCAAATAACATTACATCTACTTGGATTTCTTAACTCTGTCATGACTATTCGTTTATCTCGGCCTCCAGATATTACACTAACTAAACCGTTTTCAGTTGCCTTGATTGACCAACGAGTAATTGATTAGTTTTTACTATGTTTTTTTTTTTTAAATTGATTAGTTCGAATACTCACTAATAAAGACCAGACTCCTTCCGTATGTACACGGAACGTCTGGACACATCTCTGTTGGCCCAATGACCAAAGTTTAATTGACCCGTCCGAACTCGCTGACAAGCATTGCGTGCCGTCTCTGTTGAGAACGAGCGCTTTGATGTTGTCGGAATGGCCTTTTAGTTTCATCAGTTTGTTGCACGTCCGAGGATCCCATACTCGCAAAACTTTTTCTGTACTTCCGCTAACAATTACTGACCCTGAGGGGTTCATTGCTAAACTGTATATTGAATCCTTGTTTCCCGTTAATGAGGAAGCTGTAGAACAAATCGTTCTTTTCAATGAACAATTTACAGATTCATTTTTTTTATATCAACAATACATTGTTTTTTTTTTTTTTTTTTTAACGACAACAAAAAACACACTTTTAAAGTAACAATATTTTGCAACTCACTAGTAACAGTATTATTGTTTGCATTCAATGCAGCAAGTGTATTTACATCCCAGAGAAAAATGGCTTTGTCAAGTCCAGCACTTGCGACTTGCTCTCTGTCTTTGGCATATGCCAAAGCTTTCACATAGTCCTTGTGAGTTCGCAAAGTGGACATACAGAATCCTTTGTGAGCATTCCATAGTTTAACTGTTGTATCCGAACTCGCAGAAATCACTGAAACCAAAGATGTACCAAAAATTAGTATATTGTTAACATAATAGCTATAACGAATTGATCAATTTTGTATTTCTTCAGTCTCACAATGTCTGCCATTGCAGCAGAGAACAATATCATTGACCCAATCCGTGTGATGTTCCATAGATTGCATGTAAGGTTCCTTCATATTTTTGCAGTTCCATATTCGAATGATACTGTCTCTGCCTGCTGAGTACAATCTCATCAACGCCGGGTCATATTGCAGCGAATTCACACCAGCTCTGTGACGTTTCTCCACTTCGTCTCTTATTACCATAGATACCTGTAAGAAAAAATAATTCAAAATCAAAATCAATCAATGATATAAAATAAACAAGTCATATTTGATATTTTTATTATCATTTTTTGAATGAATGAATGAATGAGAATAAAAAAATGTAATACAAAGTAATAAAATGATCGTTCAAATCAACTTTATCATTTAGTTACCTTTACAATATCGACTACATGTATGTATAGTTTAAACAAAATATATCTTTTATTCATAACACAATGTGAAAAATCGTTCAAAAATGTACAAACATTTGCAACAAGTTTTTCCTTGCATATTGTTTTATTAGGTTCTTAATGAAACCAAAAAATACTTTGACAATTTCATTGTTGCGGTAGTAATTTCAATAACAATGGTAAACTTTATAACTAAAGTGAGAATTGCATTGTAATTCTATATGATTTGAATGTTTCAACGTTTTAATAATCAATCAAAAGGTTGTTGTTGGTAAGTACGAAAGTTTTGTTTAGAAATTTGCATGGAAATAAAAATGAATAAGACATCTGTTTTGTGCAAAAGTTGTTGAATAAACAAAACAAATGTGCGAGAGAGGAATAAGAGGTGAGAGAACGAATTCGCAGGAACAGGTGTCTAGTTGCGAATTGTCGTAGTTGAGCATTGTTGACAAGAGTATAGCGCAAGGGAGTAAACAAGAATAATTGGAAAATCTTGTGACAAACATGATGTCACACGCAAAAAAATTGATCTGTTATGTCAGACCGGACGGCTTGGGTTTGCGTACCTGAACTTTTTTGCGGACACCCTGTCCGCCCGCCTTCTGGGTTGCCATTTGGTGCTGGAGCTTGTACCAACAGACGCGCGACTCGAAAGCTTATCACGACGCCATCGCCGTCGCGAAGCCCGGTCGAATCGCGCGGCTTAATAACATTGAACCGAGGCAAGACAGCGTTTGCCTTCTCGGTGTTCTGGACTTGCTCAGGGTGTTAATCTCTCGCTTTCATCAAAGCAATGAGTGCTCATTGTCGACGTCAGCGCCTCTCTCCAATAAATCAACAACTAGCCAAATCTTCAACTTTTAATTCAACCCTTTCGTTATTTTTTATTTCTCCTTATCTAAATTCTTTTATTTTCAATTCATCATTTCAAACTTGACTGACATTTCATTCTATTGTTGATTATATAATGACAAATAGTAATAAAGTCATGTTTTTCTCTTTTGTTAATTTCAAAAAAAAAAAAATATATATATATGTATGTTTGCTCTTACCTTTTGTTGGTAATGACTTTGATTTGTTGTGTGTTTCTTGAAAGCAGATGGAGCTACTAAGTAAAAAATTATGAGGGTATTATTTGTAAACATTCAACAAAAACGTGATCGTGAGAACACGATGTTTGTAAGTATAAAAAGTTTTATAATGCAAATTTCACCGTTGATTGATATAAACTAATTATTATTAGAATTTGTGTTCTATCACATACTTTATGTATATTTCATTCACTGTGAGCAAACGGAATTCCTTTTCTAGCCTCCTTACACAAGTGTCAATGTGAAGATTAACGAAAAAACAAAACAATAAAAATATCGGTTTTTGGTTTTAGCTCACGAAATGTGATACGAGATGGACAAGAGTGTCCGCTTGAAGCACAAAGAATGGAGGAAAATAGCGAAAAAAGAAAGAAGAAAACGCGTCCGCCAGAGATTAGCTCGATTGCGTGATGCTGAAAATGACCGGCTACTCAAAGAACAGGAAAACGATCCGGATTATTTGAACCAAGTGAGAGAGCAGGAAGAACGCGAGGAAGCCGAACGTGTTCTCGAAGAGAAGGAACGCATTGAAAATGAAAAACGATGGCTCGAGGAAGAAGTGTGTATATATTTTATTCTTTACTCCAAAATTTGACCGCCAACAATTGATAAATAGATTCATCTGTTTGACAAAATGGTGAAAGTTAACAACGGACATAGGAAGAATGTGCGACAGTTAGATACGTTGTTGTTGTTGTTATTATTATTATTATTATGGGATCAATTTTGCTGGACAAAGTTGATAAGTAGACCGCACAGTGAGAATTGATTAGCATTGATTTTTTATAAGAAAAAATGTACACAATTTTTGTATAATACGAATCAAATAAGTGTACAGCAGAGTATGCACCGACTGTGTCACTTAAAGATTGCCACTTACAGTGCAAGTTGCACAATAAGATTATAAGTTGCACTTTTGCGTGCTGTTTGCAACTTTTATAAGAATATATTGATTCAAGCTTTAGCGTTCAAGCAGTGCTTGCTGCTCTTGCGAGCTCTGCATTTGTTCATATACATTTTGTACTTCGTGTGAGACCGATCAGAGCTTTTCCCTGCCTTTTGTGTCTGTGATGAACCATTAAATTCATCAAGATTAAATTTAAAAAATGATCAGTCAAAGTTACAAATAAAGGAAGCAGTGTTTTTTTTTGTGCGGTGTTTGAATTTATTTGAATAATGGAAGAAGTAACGAAAGAGGAGGTTGCGGAAACAGTTGAACAGCCTGAAAATGATGAGAATGACGTGAGTTTGGTGTTTCTTTGAAATGCAATGATGAATTTTTTAATAATAAATATGGCAGGCTTTCAAAACTTGGCACTCAGTCTTTTATTGAACTCAAAGTTGATATAGAGTTTTAGATGAAAGAGCATAAAATGTATATATTGAGATTAATTGAAAATATAAAGTTGCGAATAATGAAAAGAATAAATGTATGAAATATGTGGTTAAAAAAAAATGATTGACTATAAAGTGATTGTTGTTTTTCAGGAGAAAGCTCAAAAAGAATTTGAGGAGCAGCAACAACGCAAAGAAGAGGCTCGGCAGACACAGCGTGAGCAGGAAGAAATTGTTCGGAAGGAGTATGATGAGCGTCATGAGCAATTACTACAGAAGAAGCGGGAGGAACAAAAGCGTTTCGAAGAGGAGCTGAAAAAACAGAAAGAGTTTGAGAGACAGCTTGACGAGTACATTGACGATGGAGCAAACACACCAGAGAACATGCGCACTTTCAAGGAAACAAATCCAGGCAAAGAACTGTGTCCGTTTTTTGACAAGACAAACGCCTGTCGGTACGGTGACAACTGCTCTCGCAACCACCGAAAGATCGGACTGAGTCGGGTAATCTTGATTCCGCACTTCTACACTCACTTTTCTCTGGAGAAAAACTGCGCCGAGTACGACACCGACGTAAATTTGGAATACGAGCAGAGCGAGACCCGGCGTCACTTTCGAGAATTCTATAAGGATATTGTGCCGGAGCTGGAAAACTTTGGGAGGATCAAAACGCTACGTGTCTGCTGCAACAGTCAATTTCATTTGCGAGGAAACGTGTACGTTGAATATTACTCGGAACGTTACGCTGCTCACGCTGTACGGAACCTGAAAGGACGCTGGTACGGTGGTCGGCAGCTGCACTGCGAGTTTGCTAACATCCAATCCTGGAGAACCGCCATCTGCGGGCTCAAAAGAAATTGTCCAAAGGGCAAACGCACGTGCAACTTTTTGCACACATACCGCAACCCGGACGATGAGTACGCTGTCAAAAGCCCACCCAAATATGTTAAGAGCATGTATGGTTACACGGCTAAGACAGAGAACTGCAATAGGAGCGAGCGCAGGTACAGTTGTCACGCCGCTTCATATACCACTGATAATCTGTGTTGCTTCTAATCGTTCGGGTATTCTATGTAATAATGCAAAGTGTAAAGTTTCGCGTGCATACGTCGTAACGTAGGAAACAAAAGTTTCAAACGGATGAATATTGTAAGACTTGAAGAGGTATCATAACATGTGATTGCTCTTTAGACGTTATGTATAATTTTTTACACCTGCAAATCTGGATTCTTGCACATCTATGCAATTCTAGCGTTCGATGAACTGTTTCGGATCAAATTATTACATAGAATATTTAGATCTTTGTAGGGGAGGAACACACTTAGAGTAGATTAGCAGGAGTGCAGAGGGAGAATTATTTTATCTTTACAGTAATACTATTTGGGTAAAAATTATTCAAATGATTGCAGCTTGTAAAATTAAACAAGTGACGAATGTAGTTAGTATTGAAGTACAGAATTATCATTATCGTGGAGAATGATTATTATTTCTCAATACATTCTTCAGCTTGTATTATGTCGGTGCGTACTTTATACCAATATATTTTCATCAATCAATAAATAGTCACTTGGTTTTAGAAGCATGGAGTGGCTTAAGTTGTCTGCTTAATAAATGAATTTCCATGTGCTTGGTAAATTCCTATACTTGAACTAATTGAAAAGATGAATCGTATTTCGTAAACTTGATTCAATCGAATCAATTTCTTTTTCTTTTCTTCTTTTATTTCCAATTAAAAATGCAAAATCTATATTTTTTTATATTAAATCAGTATGATTGTTTATTTATTTATTTAATCGACAATGCTTGGTAATTAAATAACCTTTTTATTAGTGCGCTTTTTCAATTTTGCATTTATTTTGCTTAATTGTAGAATCAATTACATTTATTAGAGAGAACTTGAAAAGTGGAAAGTCATTGTAACATTAAATGTTTTAAATTATTTATATCACACATATAATTTATTCTGCATAAAAATGTTGCTATTTTAATTATATTTGAAATGAAATGAGTACTACATTTTGAATTGAAATTTATGCGATTTTCCAACGGCTTTTTAGAATGAAAAAATAAGTATTTTTATATTTCAATAGCAACTATCTACTGTATTGAACACAAACAAACGCACCGGATTCCATGAACAAAAAATAAAATACTGAGTAATAATTTTAAATCTTAAAAATAATAGTTTCATAAGAATTGAATAAAACTGAATCAGATGAAACGAAAAATGAGTGAGAATAATTGAATAAAAAAGAGAGAACAAACGTGCAGCTAATAGGCTCAAGATTTAATTGCACAGTTTTAATCGCACCCTTTAATCAGCATTTACTAGTGCTAATTATTATATTATAATTATACTGTTGGTAAGTTTTCGTTAAATATGCACTTATGATCAGTAGAGGTCCATTTTATTGCCCTATTAAAAGTTGTTGATCATGATGTAAATAATCATAATTTTGATTCAACTTTTTTTTACCAGAGGATTGTTTTTGAATTGAAAATCCAAGTGAAAAGCCTGATTTGAATAATGTTAGCGAATATGAATTAACAAAAAAATTTGTGTTCCCGTCTAGAACTCGGTCGAAATGGGTGACACAGAGCGGCTAAGCGCCGATGAGGACCCACAGCAAAACGAGAGTCGAAATTGGCGCTGGTCAGAGTCACCCGACCGCAACCAGGACAACTATCAAAGAAACGACAACTACCAGCGCAACTACAACTACCGTAACTACCGCAACTATTATAACCGTCGGGATTACAACAGGAGGTATAACGATTACAACGATTACGGTTCAAGGACTCCCTCGTCGGTGAGTTCTCGTGGCTCTTCGACCCCGGAACGACGTAAGAGGTCAACCTCTAGATCGAGACACAGGCACAAGCGAAGTCGTTACTACAGCGACAACGATGACGATGACTACCGTAGGAGAAAGAAGAAACGCCGCAGCTCATCGAGGAGGCACCGCAGACGGCGCAGCAGACACCGTTCAAGTCGCAGAAGAAGTCGCCGAAGAAGCAGGCGAAGGTCGTCCAAAAGAAGGTCGAGTTCGCGTAGTAGATCCAGCTCGGATTATGACCGACGATCACGCGACAGTAGAAGTAGCGAACGTCGAGAGGACAATCATAAAGATTCACCTAAGGAAAGATCCAACGAACCTGAAACAAAAGAGCCTGAAAAAAGAATCTCGACAGAATCCAAAGCGGAACTTGAACCCACCAACCAAAATAGTAAGAGGGACGTCGCAAATGACAAACAGCTGGCCAAAGAAAATTCCGATAATTCCAGCTCGGACTCTGACTCTTCGTCTGATTCCTCAGAATCATCAGAGTCAGCGAAATCAGAAGCTGAGAAGAAACCGGAGGATGCTACTCCACCCCCAGTACAAAAACCGATGCTGGAACGAGAGTATGAGTGGGACACCACAGAGTCTGAGAGCGAAACTATTAAGAAGAATGGGAAGATGAATCTTATGACTTAACATACATTTGTGATTCGGAAAATCTAAAGTGGGTTTTTAGGGAATGACATTGTGCCCCACCTCTGGATTCATTTTGAATCCTTTGCACCGTCTGCACGCATCGTTGATGCTAATCTTATTATAAACGAATGAAAATAATAATAATAATGATAATATAAATAAATAATTTTTGCATTTTTGTTAACTTTGTGTGCGTTATAACTTTATAACTGTTAAGATCATATTTTTAATGTTTTACATATAAATAAAAGTTATAATAAAAGTAAGGATCGAGCTTGTAGATCGCAGATTTCTTGATTTAAAATTTTTATACACTCAATAGTAATCATTTTTCAGTTTCATTTACAACCTCAAATAATTTTTTTTCTTTTTTTATATGGCTTGAGTTCTGAGTTTTATCAAACCGAAAATTGTTATTGTTCAATTAATTCTGTGAGATTTCACAGTTCATTCTAGATTATGAGTCAGTGGTTTGTTTGGTAAAAAAGAACTATAGCATTTGTAACATGAATAATCAATATAATATCAATAAATGTTCTTTTTTACTAAGATTCAACTGACTCGTAATTTTTATTGTTTTTCAGAGCTTCCCGAATGATTAGAATTTTAAACGTGTAAAGAAGAGCTACAAATATTTAATACAACTTAAAATTCTTAACAAGTTATTATTAATTATTTGATTAAAGGTAAGCTATATCAAACTTTGTTCAAGTATTCAATTGAATAAATCTGCTGCTCAAATAAATAATGCACTATAAATTATCTCATAAAATTGACTTTCCGCGATTTTGTTAAATCATACTTTTTCATAAGAAAATTGTTCAAAGTATTGAAAGGACTATAAAGTTATATCTGTTAAACATCCTAACGTCTCTCCAAGTGAACTATTCTTGAAATTGTAATAAATATATTGAATAAAAATCTCACGTTAATTACTTATCGTAATCTTGATGACGCTTGGATTTGTCTAAATAATTGATGAAACATTCAAAGTTTCACACACAAAAGTATTTCGTTGAATAATTGTTTTTGTTTTTTAATAGAACAAAATACTTGCGATTGAATAAAATATAAACTTTGACAATGTGCAAGCTGTAAGGAGATTGACTTTTCCAGTGCCACATTTTTCCATGAGGAAGAAAATTATAAACTGTAATCTATAACTTATAACGCTTTATATGTACTGTCACTTTAGTCGACCCGTGACACATAAATGTGTCATTGTTCTCAATTTATTGATCGAATACCACATCATCAATTTCTTTATTTTCCACTCAAATCCCGTATCATCTTATCTATTATTCAATCATTACAAAATATAGTGATCACTTTTATATGGAAAATTCATTTAATTTTTATTTCTTTTCTTTAAATTTTATTACTGTTAGTGAGCAGTTTATTTATTATTTATTAGACACTCCATTTTCTATTGCATGATTTACAGGTATATAACCACCATTATAGTATGTTTGACACAGTTTGGACATTAACATGCCACTTTTTTTGTTCCATTTTTAAACAGTTGGAAAATAAAATTCTCACTGCAAGAAGTTGTATCGTTGCTTTTTTTTCATTGAATTAGAAAAAATTGCACGTGGGAGAGAGAATATTGATGAATTAAATTAAGAGATTAATAACTTGTGCAATGCTGCTGGGATCATGTCAAAAGAATAAAACGTGGGCCAGAATAATTACATTGTGCCATCAATTCAATCATTTCGTACTTCATACTTTTGAATTTTAAACAAATTTATTTATATTTCATTCAAGTTTTTAAAACAACTGTATTAGTATTACGTTCTTTTTATATGCAAAGTTTGTTATTAACTGAAGTAAGAGATATAGTGCACTACCTCAAATAACATTTTTTTTTTTTTTTCAGTTTTACTCTATATGTCACTATTACTTTGGTTGAGCCTAAATCTATATAAAAAAATGTATTAAATTTAATTTAATAATCTCAAATTTGATATAATTTAAATTAAATGAATTCCAAATTAACCCTTTACAGGACTCTCAGATATTCGTCGTCCGTTTTTAATTCAAAAATATTACACCTAAATACAATGTAATTCATGATGAAATGTGGGTATAATATTCAATATTGTACAAATATTATGTTTAATATATTTTCATCCTAATAAAATATATTAAACCCTTAACTTACACACAGGGTCAAATCGACCCCATGGTTTAAAAAAATGCACCTTTCCGCTTTTTTTCGACAATTTTTTTTTTTTTATTATGATGATTAACCAAAGATTCAAACTATATGTGTAATCAATTTTTTAGAAACCGTTATATAAAAAAAATGAAAAAGTTTTAAATTCTAAAGTTTGAAACAAAAACAAAAAAAAAAAAAAAAATTGAGATCCCTGTTTCCTATAAAGGGTTCAAGTTATTAGGTAAAACTATTGTTTTTAGACCAGTTAAAGATATGATGGATGCATCATCAATTGGTATCATGAGTCTGGTCCTCTTATACACTATTAAAATTATTGATCGAGTGACATTTTTATTGGGAAAAAGAGTAAACGTTTTGAAAGTTGACTTTGATGAAATTGATCAAACCTTAATGTTCAAAAAATGCATTGAAATTTGATTGTTCATAATTCTAAAATGTTGTCACAGATAAGAAACCCGGCTATCTGATCTTAATTTTTGATTTAAGCAGTGTGGACGAAACGGAAACGCAAATTTTTTTTATATGAATTTGAGGTGACCATCAGTATATAATGCCTTTCAAAATGAGTCTGAGTTTATTATTATACGAATAAATTGAAGTACATAAAATGTGAGATGGAGTATAAACAAAGTTAGTCATTGTGGAAGTGGGTGGTGTAGATGCTGTCGTTCAAAAAGAAAGATTATCTGCTGATATGTTGGTAACGTGTGTGTTCAAATAATAATGAGGGCGACGTTAAAAAAACGTTTACGTTGATGATAAAAATGAGAGGAGGATGAGTAGAAACCCGACTGTTGAAGCCGTAGGATTGCAGGCGGCAAGCGGCATACATGAACATGTACTGACAAAACAATAACCCGCTTCTAAGCTAAGCACGTTTGTCGTCGCGCACCAAAACACCAATGACCTTCAATT
Source organism: Trissolcus basalis (assembly GCA_025266255.1). Classification (NCBI taxonomy): domain Eukaryota; kingdom Metazoa; phylum Arthropoda; class Insecta; order Hymenoptera; family Scelionidae; genus Trissolcus; species Trissolcus basalis. The sequence continues at coordinate 13,901 of JAAMPD010000536.1, read as the reverse complement.
CGTGTGAGAGAGTGGCGCGATCACGTGACGGTGCGCGCGGGATTGGCGTTTGTTGCGCGCACAGCCTAGAGGGAGCTAAACAGAGAGAGAGAGAGCAGAGAGCGGCTTTTGCGCAACAAGCATTTAGTGGGGAGAGGGGGCGTGCGGGCGGCAGCCATGTGTGCACAGTAGCGCCACAAGACGCAAGAAATGTGATAAACGAGGACGGCGCAATAAGTTTGGACGAAAGGGAAAGAAGGATCGCGCGAGAGAGTAGAGCAAGAATATCGGTGTGTTGTTGAGAGTGAGAGAGAGTGTGTGTGTGTGTGTGTGTTTGTGGGTGCGCGCGCTCGCGCGCGTGTGGTGTTGTCCAAGATGAAGTCCGACTCGAAACCTTTGTTGACAGCTCAGGCGGAAAAGGCGAATCATTACACGTAAGTAACTCGCGGTGTCAACTTGGTCGTCGCCGAGGAGCGCCCTCGGTCCGATATTTTGTGACCACGAGCGTGCAACGCTCTCGCCAAAGGATAAGCTCCCGAGAACGAGCTGCACGACGAACGCGACCGACAGAGAGCAACGCGAGCCGCGCAGATGCGTGACGAAGACAGAACGTGCTCGCGGGCACTCGCACTCGGGATATTATCTCGCGGTCAAAACACGCGCCCAACAATCATGTGCCAATCTGTCGATTCGCATTGTAGATACCTCAAGGAATTTCGCGTTGACCAGTGTCCCCTCTTCATACAGCGAAAATGCACTCAGCACCGGCCCTTCACGTGCTTCAACTGGCACTTTATGAACCAGCGAAGACGCAGACCGGTGAGGAAGAGGGATCGCACCTTCAACTACAGCGCTGACAATTATTGCACCAAATATGACGAGACAACTGGCATCTGTCCTGATGGAGATGAGTAAGTTTTATACTATTTCTTTTTTTTTTTCTTCTTTTTTTTTCCTCTTCTTTTCTTCGACACCCTAATTGCTTCTCTTTTTTATTATGTATTTTTATACATTCATTTTTCCTCTTTCAACTTGTTCGCAATTACAAAATAATCCTTTTCACTCCGCGTCATTTCGAAACTTGCACCAACCAGAAGGTCAATCAGACTTTTCATCTCTGTTTATGGTGTTTTTAACCTGTATAACAATTTCCTCTTCAACATTCGAAAGCAATTCATTTTCATCCACCAGGTACTTGCAAATCAACTTTTCATCTCATATTAACGTCACTTTGTTGAACAAACAATTCAATTCGTTTGACAAGAAAAAGAAATGTGCTCCTCCAGGCAGACATAACCCTATTCTTTGATAAGATGCTGCGAGATGTTCTTTTGTTTTCATCACTAAATATAATAAGTGTGACAGTGATAATTGAGTTAGGTCTTCCTTCTCTTTGTTCAACCCATTTCAGACATGTTTGTTTATTTTTCTTTTTTGTTAATCTACATTCTTTTTAGCTTGCACACAAAACCAAACAAACTTGAATATTCATTTTATTATTTTATTTAAATAAAAAACCTTGAAGCAAAACGAATTGTTAACAACAGGAAAATGGACAAATTTATTTGGTGATAAAAACTGACCTTTCTTTTATCAAAAAAAAATTAACAAAGTCGAAAAATAAAAACAAGTATTCGTATATAACTAACAATTTATTTCATACATATTTATTTTCTTTGTTTTTTTTAACCTTCTCAATTCACCAAAACTCGAATCTCATCCTTGATTTGTCAATTTTTTTCTATACACGTTTCAAGTCCTTTCTCTTTGTTTGGACAGTTCAATACTATTGCCACACAAAATGTACTATTTTTGATTCATTCACATCAATCAAACACGCTCTTGATCATCATACCCTCTACGTTTTTCGTCATTTCATTTCCTATATTGATTTGACTTGACCAATATTTTTACATTTCAAAATGTCAATAAATAAACAATGTGTGTAAAATGCAAACCTTTTTTGTTTTTTAATTTCCAATTAGATAAACGCTTGATCATTAATAATTAATTGAAGATGAAAATTTCTCTTCAAATAAACACGAAAGCCAATCAAATGAAAGCTAATCAAACTGTGACACATTTTAATAAATTTTCTCATGCTCTTCCAGAAACTCGTTTCTTTGTTAATATTCCGGGAAATAACTGTACAAATTCGACATGCCCTAATACTACAAAGTTTTTTTTCCCCCTGTCTGTTCTTTTTTTATTTTTCCATAAAATTGGAGACAAAATGCTGCTGTAAATCTATCATCTTCCCCTACTACTGAAAGGTACTTGAATTATTTTAAAAATCGTCGATCCATCCCTTGTTCATCATGATTTATTGTGAAAAATTAAATGCCTCAAAGTTAGTTGTGATATTTGATTTTGTAAGATTTTCATCAACATTGCTTGAGTTTTGTTTTAAAATTCGAGTTGAATAAAAACAAATAATAATAATAATGATAAATAAAAGAAAAAACGTTTAAAAACAAATTGAAAAACCAATATTGGATTTGTTCGTTTTTATCATTTTTTATCACCATCAACAAATTGACTGTATATTAATGGATTATCTTGTACATGATAATATCAATGTTATTGACATATATGTTTTTTGATGAAAATACACAAAACAATTGAAATTTATTTATGAGTTTATGACACTTTGATAATCATCATAATAAAAATGTAAAAATTGGTGATGTTGCATATAGACAAGATAAAAAATATAGCAAGAGGATTAAAAGTGAAGAAACTAATAAAATAAATGGTCTGAACCAGTTGGCTATATGTAATATGTTGTGCAGCAATCGAACAAAGTAGTGTATCCGATTACATCAGGATGGTTAAAGAATAAAATAAAATAAAAACCAGAGTGCAGAGTTTTTGAGAAAAAAATGGAAGAAAGATGATGGTAGCGGTATTAGGAAGATGGACATAAATTTGAGGGTGGGTTTCCGGGTGGTGGTCGCGGGACATTGCATAACGTCGCATTCCAGCAGCGTGCTATATAAGTGATTGTCTCGTCTCGGTCTGACGATGACGCCGCACGTGTCCTTGTTATCCCAGTCCACAAGTCTCTCGTTCATTCAGCCGCGCACTGAATCATCTACCAACAAGAGATATCTCATGCGAATGTATATTGGCTTATATTTTTGGAACATTTGTATTTTTTCTTCTCGATTATTATTATTATTATTAGTGAATAAATTGTTTTTGCAAAATTTGGCAAAATTTTTGTAACAGAGAGAATATCTCTGGTTTGTTTACATGACGAATATTCAGCCTTGACGTTGAAGGTCAGAGGTATGGGATGCCTGTTGCTGTGAAGAGAAATGAATAGAATAAATTCATGGGACTCGTAAACACCATTATTTTCAAATTTTTCCTCGAAATCGGACGAGCGGCTCTCTTGAGAAAACATCTGCCATCTGAAATAATAAAAGAGCGTGAATAATTATATATAGGTATAGAGAATGTACCTGAAGACGGGCGTGTAAACACGAATGTAAACATGCAAGCAGAATGACTTGATCGAGAAGAGAAGAGAAATCGCGGTTTGGTCGAGTCTAATCTTGGATAGAGGGAGAGAGCAACAGCTGTTGAGAGGCAGCGTTATCAGGACCGGAAGCGCCACGCTAAGACCAAAGGAAGGGAGGGGAGAGGGGAGAGGGGAAACGAGCTGACATTGACCGAGACAGTCCGTTGCAGACAAAGGGATCGCCCGATATTGATTTTCTTGTACCGGCAACGAGACCCATGAGTTCTCTTTGTATTCGTATCATGGCGCTCCCCCTACTCTTTGTCATCCCACCCTGTATTTCGAACTGGGTCATACGTGCACTCACAAAAATCAACTCTTAATAATACAAAATACACCATTTTCTCCATCTCACTCTCACTATAATAAGTATGCATCCTCTGCCTCTCAGACCATATCAAATAATTATTTTATTATTAATTATATTACACACTAGCTTAGCTTAATATAACTTAAGAGATCATTATTGAATTCTAATTGTTTTTGCAGGTGTCCATTTTTGCACAGAACAGCTGGAGATACAGAGAGACGTTACCATCTGCGGTATTACAAGACGTGTATGTGCGTACATGACACAGACTCGAGAGGGTTCTGCGTTAAAAATGGTCCTCATTGCGCGTTCGCACATGGCAATCACGATCTCCGGCCTCCTGTATACGACATCAAAGAGATTCAGGCCTTGGAGAACCCAGATTCAGACCCAAATTCCACATCAAATGGACCCAATATTTTGGACAAAGAAAGGAACTTGATGAACGAAGATCCCAAATGGCAAGACACGAATTATGTACTCAGCAGTTATAAAACTGAACCCTGCAAGCGCCCACCTAGACTTTGCCGTCAGGGATATGCTTGCCCTCAGTATCACAATAGCAAGGATAAAAGAAGAAGTCCTAGACAATATAAATATCGGTTAGTCCACTCATGTTCAATATTTCATATTCCTATTTATATTTCATCATGTTCATCATGTTCTTATTCCAACTGTATTAGGTATAATAAAGTAGTTTAATTTAAAAATAATCCAAAATACAAAAGACTACAATTATCTGTTTGTTAACAGATGATTTATAACCAATTAATTCAGTCAGATTTTTGCAGATCAACACCTTGTCCAAACGTAAAACATGGAGAAGAATGGGGTGAGCCTGGTAATTGCGACCAAGGAGATTCGTGCACCTACTGTCATACGCGTACGGAACAGCAGTTCCACCCTGAGATTTATAAGTCAACAAAATGCAATGACGTTCAGCAAGCAGGCTATTGCCCACGTGGTGTTTTCTGCGCTTTTGCACATGTTGATCGTAAGATTCTATTTAATCTTTTTTCATCAAATCTACTTCAAAAGATGAAAGCACTTAAAAATAATTTTGTTAATTCTTCACTTTTTCGCAGTTTTGCAAACTGAAGAGCTTCCCTTACCAAGAGACATGGGAGTGTCATTAGATTGTGGTACAAATTTGGCCGATATTTTGAATAACGTTTTACCACCAGATAAAAGAACTCATGATAAGGAAAAGACGATAAGTGATAACAATGTATGGTTATAATTTACTTTTCAATAGAATTATTATGAAGTTTTTTATTTTCAACAAAAATGAATTGAAAACAATGTTGTTTCAGTTTACTGCATTGCAGAATGGAAGTGGCGAGGTATCAGAATCAGCAAGTACAAGCAGCTTAGGAAGTAACAGTTCACATAACAAAGCACCCGGTGCGCAACTGCACAATTCAAATTCGAATTCCAACTCAAATCACTCATCGAATCAATCCAAGATGGGCAACATTATTTGCAATCCTTCTCTTTTGCAAGTCGTAAGTAATTCATTTAAAGCAATCCAATTTCTCTTCCAAAAATATTGCTTACTTTTGATTGTTTCATTTGTACGCTAACGTGTCATCCTGTTTGTTTGGTAGGGCGAAATGCGCAAACGAATGATAGCCATAGAAAAAGNTACGTCACTCTCAATCATAGATAAAGCACATCAAAAGCAAAATCTTTGTTAGCTTATAATTTGAACGGCGCATTGAATAGTCATTCATTAACAAACGTATCGCCACTGTCAAGCTCGTTTTATGGCAACGACACAGTCGAGTCTGTTGTTGGTAAGTTTATTTATTATGAGTTTATTTTTATTATTATTATATTTTTTTTTTTCGTATCGGGATTCATTGCTTTGAGAGCTTTTTTGTTTCACGCTTGGATGTTGTTTGCAGGAAACGCGTTTGATGAACTACGTTTAGACGACCCATTAAGTTTGGTAGATTCGATTCGAGAAACGAATTCGCCGATTAGTAATTCAATATCAGCTGGCCTTGCGAGCTCCGGACTGCTCGGCAGTTCGGCGCCAGTCAACATACCTGGCATGACCGATCGTTCGGTCCTGACCAATTTTTCGCCATCGACATCCAGTCCATTACAGCATTTGCAATCGTCAAGTTTCCTTACAGGCTCGAGATTCTCTCATCAAGACTCCATGGAATCGGTTGGTTTTACCAAACTTTACGTTCATTATTAATTTAGTTTACTTCATTTCGCTTCTGTACATTGTTGCTAGTTGCGCACGTTATAAATTTGCATTTAAATGGCGACAACAATATCAATACAAACATAAGAAAGAAAGAAAGAAAACAAACAAACAAAACAAAATATTAATTGAAAGGAATTTTGTTTGTTTCAGTCGATGCCATTCATGAACCATGTGTCGGATTCGTTTAGTAATCATATTTCTCAATTGAGCAGTTCAGCATCTAAAATTGGTAGTGGTTTTAATAGCAGTTTGTTTGACTTTGCCAATCAAGGAATGTCACCGTTGCGAACTCAACAGCATCCAGCATCGCCATTAGTTAATGCATTCTCAATGAGTCCAAACAATCCCGGATCATTATCAGAGGTACGTATCGGAATGTGGTCATGTATAATTAGTTGAACAATTTGGTGACAATTGGTTAAACGTTGCAGATACAAAGGCTACAAGAGGAACTGAGTTCCAGCCGAGCACAAATAGCCTCGTGGGAAGAACGCCTGAATCAAGCAAGAGCTGCTTGTGAAGCCTGGCAATTAGAAAGTGAAGAGGCAAAACGCAAAGCTTCCATAGCCGAACAACAAAGAGATGAGGTAATTTGAATCATTTGGTGTATATATATGAAATTAAATGTGACATAATGACGTTGAAGGTGAACGTTTATTGGCTAACCGGAATATTATGTAGGAAGGAACATGGAATTTCTCAAATTGGAAAATGATATTGATTGGCTCACAACAAAATAAATTGAAAGACTTTTTGGTTACAGGCACTTATGCAAATGAAAGCTATCAGAGCAGAAAATGAAAACTCGTCAAGTGGAGGACCGTACTTGCAATCATTAAAACGAATAGGCGAATTGAGGAATATGTCTATAGGCTCTTTGAAATCGGTACAATCACAATTACGCTCGGATCTTGAAGAAGTGGAGAAGGTTTGTGAAATAACAACTTGTTTTAAATTCATTCAATATTGGGTGTTCAAGTTTTCATGTTATTTTCATGTTGATTTTCAGGTTTTATATAGAGAAACAGCAACAAAGTGTATGGTTTGTGAAGAGCAGAACAGAGCTGTGACACTGTCTCCTTGCAATCATTATGTCGTTTGTTCGACCTGTGCTCCAAATCAACGTGAGTGCCCTTATTGTCAAACGCCGGTTGTATCTACAAGTTAGACCGTGATCGCTAGTTTAGCATACTAAACCAATTACACAATTTCGGCGACGACAAGCAAAAAGGACAAGCATTATCTCCCAAAACTCGTTACTTCTAAGCATCGTTTCAAGCAACAAACACACCTTTTTCAACAATTTTATCCGATTTTTAAACAAATAACATAGCTATATATTTATATAAATGAAAAAGAAAAACAAAGGACTATATCAAATTTTGCAATATAATACTGTATGTATTACAGTAGAACAAAATGTTGTACAACGCAAAAAAAGCAAAAGAAAAGAATGACAGGCGAAGAGAACGTAGCGCAGATGAAAGACAGACACAAAAACAGATGAACAATTATAAGGGATTAATTGAAAGGGTGGAGGTCAAGAGAAATGTGATAGTCAGTCTTTGTTCAGTGATTTGATTATTGTTTCAAGTCACATTTCTCGTTGCGCCTGTGCTCTTTGATTTGAAAACAGGCCTTAGATACATCGACGTGTATTTTTGATCAGATCGATGATGCCTATATATTTTGTTACTGAATGATGTACATTACTTTGTGAGGAAACGAGTATAAGATTATCGAATAAGGCTGATAAGACGATCCTCATCGAGAACATTAAGTTCAATTGCGCGCGTTGCTAATCAAATGATATTTATATTCTACATTATATTTGATGAAAGCAAATTTAGTACCTATTATATTATAAGTAGGATTTTCCAATTGAACTATAACAAATTATGAGTATTATATTAATGATATAATTATATAGATATATATATATACTATATTCATTTAAAATATTACATGATAATCCAGTCAAGATTTTAATAGTTTTTATTATTATTATTATTATTATTATTATAGTTCAAATTACAGTAATTTTATAATGTTACGTTTTTTTTACCTTTTTTACTGGTTCGTACATTTTTATTCATCTCGTGGTGAAAGATTGAAATTTTAGTTTTGCTAATTAACTGATATATATTATATATATATATTATTATTATTATTATTATTATTATTACAAACAAATAATAATTCTAATACATAGTATAGACGATTAGGGTCTAGAAAAATTAAAATTGTACACGTACAAGCCAAATCACAGGAATTTCTTTTATTTTTCAGAAATTTACAGAAAGTTTCACTGTATATTCATTTTTGGGATTTTAACCTTGATTTGATCCCAAAATGCTGCCCGGCCTAACATTTTTTTTTGTTTTGTTTCCATTACAATATTCTATTTACTATAACTATACATTTCAAATTTCAATAGACTACAAAGTTCAAGAGTGCAGTTTATGAACATGCTTCGGATTTTTGATTATTATTTTTCTTTACAAGTCTTATTATATTTAATTAGTCTATTGAAATTAGTATAAATTAGTAGGATACATAAGTTGTGATCACGGTGATATATTAACTATTGTTAAATATCTAAGTGATTTAGAATTTCAAATTATTTGACGTCAGTGACGAAAATACAGCGGATAGAAAAGCAGTTTGAAATGAAAATAAAAAACAAAGGTTTGAGATTTTTGGTGATAATTCAGAGTCACGCCAAACTTGAGTCGAACTTAATTACAATTTATGAATAATGATAAAACTTAGAACGTACTTTTTGTTTACGTTGTAACTTTGAATGTTTTAGCCGTAAGTTATATAGGGAATTTAGGATTTTTCAATTTATAATCAAAAAGAAACAAGCTATAAAAACGTTTATAAATGAATATGTGTACATTAAATGAATAGTCATAATGATAAAGACATGGCGACGGCGACAATTGAGCTTAGTGCCGAAAATAAATTATACAACTTATACAATAATTGTAGCTTGTGATGCTCTTTGACAAGAAAAAGATGAGACATGCGAACTGAAAAGAATAATGATACAATGGAGGGGTTTGTATAGAAAAACAAAATAACAAAATGGCTATAGTTTTTCATTGAAATGAGCATCGACAGGGAAGGAAGAACAAATGAAATGATTAGGGTAGCTAGGCTTTTTGTTCTAGACAACTAAAACCTAATTAGTTTTTTTCTTTTTACACGGATACATGTATTTAATCTTTTATCTCATAGAGTAACATTATTATCCATAAGATTAACAATAGTGATTTGACGAGGAGTTTATTTTATTGTTTCGTATATGCAATTCCATCGTGAAAACATTTGATGACAGTTTGAAAGTAAACTAAGCGCGTAGTAGCATACAAATTCTATGATTGTGAAATGATAAAACTCGAGGCCAAAAAAATGAATACATAATAAATGAACACTTCTAATATCGGGTCAGTTTTTATGTGAAAAAGTATCTGAATATTTAACAAATTTATAGTTGTTAATATGATAATTGAAGTGAAAACGAGAGCTGATGGAAAAAACGAAGGAGGGAGCTATTCTAAAAGCGACGAATCAACGTTTGCACCATCAGCTGAGCTCCCGCATTTTTATAGTATACTATCTAGGAATTATAATGAATTTAATCGTACGCTAATTGCATTTTCCAATATGTATGCCTCTTGCAAGTGACCGAGAGAGATATTAAGATGATGGCAACTTAACAGCAATTGTACGGCGCATTTGTAAACTGAGATTTGAAGCTTGCAGAGGGGCTAGGTGGCGCTTCAACGCAAACAACGCTATGCCACCGTCATTTACAACTTATGAACAACAATTTCCAATGGATTTTACTTATTTACAATAATACCAATTATTATGATAATAAATTTAAATTATTGTGACAAAAAAAAGTAAAGCGAAGAAAAAACAAATTTACATAATGCATAGGTTAATAGGAGAATAACAAAGTAAATGATTTAGCTATATTATGTCTATTGATGAGAATAAGATGAAAGGAAGTTACATATAAAAAAACTGCCCCTGTTGGTTTATCCTCCTCACTCATATGCGTTCGTTTATATACATACTCGATTTTATAAGACTGCTTTGGTACGGCCAAATCATTATTTTGCTTCCAAATAGGACTTGATTTTTATCTATCACATTCACAAAAGCACAAAAATAGAAACAACTTCGAACCAATAACAGGGCAGGCTAAATTGAATTATGATATATATAGATATATTTTTCGACAAGTTACATCTAATAATAATATTGATAATAATAATAATAATTTTAATAATTATAATAACAATTACAAATGTTAACAAGTGCGAGCTGTCCGGTCTGAGTCAATTTGTGCGACCCAGCAACCTACCTTGGCCCGCACTTTGACACCTTACACATAATCACTAGGCTGCTGTACAATAAAAACAACAATTATGTTTAACAGTATGGTATCAAACAACAAATTGTAATCCAATTGCTGATCATTTTGTATTACGACTTGCTCTTAGTAGTGAGACAAATTTCTTTATGTTTCTGATCAATTGCATTTGTTGCCCCCACCTTTGAGTGCGATCAATGGTGCGCTCTTGATTCCAGTCAATTTGCATTTGTATTGCAATTTATTTTGTTCTATTGTTTTTTTTTTTTGTATATCTATTAAGCTTGACAAACAGAATTGAAGTGTACCGAAAAATTTGCTATTTTTTTTACGAAGAACCGACCGTTTGAAACAGTTCTCATAGCACTCAATTTTTTCGGAGCGCTACAAGTTTGTGTTGTTTCATCATTGCAAACAGAAAAGACAGACACAAAGTATTGTTTTCTTCTTCTACGTTTTATTAATTTCATTTTTGTACTGCATTCTACTACTTTGTAAGAAATGAAACAAATTGATATCGACAAGATTGTCAACCAAAGTTTTGCGTGTAATCCAATTGTGAATCACAAACAAAGGTAAAATGATGACCGTGACACTGTGATTATGTACAATGTAAGATATAAATCTTAGACGCTTAATAGCACATTTGAAATAAAAAACAAAGGTCTTGTAGAAAAAAAAAAAAAAAATTAAGTTGTCAAACATTAAGAAGAGCAGAAGTGTGAGCAGCGATTCGATTTTTTTGGAAGGATTTTCGGATATCACAAGATTTTATAGGCGATTGCACAAACAAACAAATTCAAAGATAATAATTCAAACAATAAATAAATTCTTAACGTATGCAATAAGAGCAAAGTTTTATAAAAGAATAGGATATAGATTGAAACAAATGTATTTTTCGGCATAAATGACGTATACATTTTCTTAAAGTGTATTTTTCAGGACGAAAGCGGGTCGATAAGAATTGCTGCTTTTCTATATATACATACATATTACATACCAAAATGTTTACACTCGCTGAAACAGTTGATCGGATTATGCGAATTTACAGTTTATTAACATCCTTATTCAAAGCGTCAGACTCACCTTTCATTAGTATTTCTTTTATATTTTCATAATATTAATTAATAATATATTTTTAAAGAGTATTCTTTTTGTTTTAAATGTACAATTATTTGTAACATACAAAATTGTATAGATTTGACGGTTTAATTAACGTCATGTAATTCTATTTTTCATACGTTTTATAATATAAAAAAATAAAATAAAATATATATAAAATAATAATCAATCTACAATCTTGTCATTTATGTTTGGTTGTTTGATTAGTTTTAATCAATTACATTTACTATTTATGAATGTTAAAATTAGAGAAATTTATATTATAGCTGTCAAATATTCAAATTTTATAATTATAATTAATACATAAAGCTCTAGTTTTTTTCATTTATATATGTACAACATTGTCTTAAGGGTACAGTTTATTGATATAAAGAAAATGAAATTTTGTTTCTGAAAAAATTGAAAGTAAAATATGTATTACGAAAAGTTCTCTATTTTTATATCTAAAAAAAATAACATTTCGCTGTTTGTTCTTGGTTTCAAGTATTTTAAATATCAACAACACTTGCCATTACGAACAAAATTTGAAAATAATAATAATTTCAATATTTATTCAATGCGTCGAATGTGGAATCATAAAAAGCAAACAATTGTAATGGCTGAAGATGATAATAAGATGATTTTGAATTTGTATAATTTATCTGCGAAATTGTTTTGCGATTATAGCAGCAGTGAAATTGTCAATAGATAACAAAACGAATTGTATAAACTAAATATTTTGAAATTGTGAGAAATTATCAACTCTTGTGGAAACATTTCTCAAACCATTTTCAACGTGTATAACAATATTGGAAGCAAAGCAACTGGAAAAAGTAAAACAAAAAATGAACGTGTAATACTAAATATTTTTACATTATCAAGACAAGACTGTCTTCCTCAAAGAATGGCGTTTGCGTATCATTGATGTACAGAATGTGTGAGCTGGAAAGAACAAATAAAATTAAACAAACTGTTAACCAATATCTACTGTGTATTAGGTGACCAACAAATTAATTTCTAATTGCATATTAGAACTCATAAAATAAGTAATTGAGCGTATACGTCAGAATATTTTCTCCGCTTTGTATAACAATGGATTATGTAGTTATTTTGTATGTAAACGAATCAATATTTCTGGATACGAAAGGATGAACAAAAATGGTCTTCGGAATTAAGTGCGTTGTGTTGCGGTACAATTTTTTTTTGAATGCAAAGTGATCATGGGAAAGACATTGCAATACTATTTTTTTCCAATCATTGCTTTTCAACGCATTCAAATTGTCACGTTTGGAAAGTACATTTCTTTAATTTGTACGAAACAAAAGAAAATATTCTCTAACTTATACGATGTATTTTACATATATTGTAATCGTATGTAATTAGAGTGTACAGTTTTGTATGTTAACAAAGCTCAACAAATTTATTATACAATTTGAATGTTTTTTCAATGAACAAACCAGCGACATCCCATCAAATTCCTGCTCGCTGTTCAATTTAAGGTGTTTGTAAATCACACCACCGGGTTATAGAAGACTGCTTAATGTTAGTTATAAATACAATAAATTTGTTAAATTTTCATTTACATACTACTCTTCGTGTTTTCAATAACAGATCAAAACAGATAATAAAAATTGAAATAACACGTTTCGATATCAAACAACTTTTCGCATCAACCATTTTTATTCACAAGCAATCACTATAAGCCTACCACAATAATTAAACCAGCTAAATTTTATTGTGCAACAATATATAAATGAAACAATTTTTTAAATATGAGCTTAAGAAAATACAATCATTGGTACGAATTGATCTGAAATTTATCAAATTCATTATTTAATATCCGTCAAACGCTTGGTTGATGGATCAACTGTATTTTCCAATAGACAACTACTTTTTATATTTTACACCAGTTCGCAAAGATTTTTCTGATTAATGAATTTGCACATAGAGATATCTATTTTTGCTGGCAATCAATTTTCAATGTTTCAAGTAATTAAATATTGTTATGGCTTCTACGTTCATCGATAAATCTCAAATTCAACATACATAAATTATTCTCAACAGCAAAATCAATGTTACATTTTATGTATGATTGTATGATTTGAATAACAACCAAAATTATCAAAGATCGATTTAAAAATATATATATCATGCTGATAATAAAAATGATGACCGCAAATTGCAAATGAACCAGCAAAAATAGCACATATCAGAGCAATAAAAACAACTAGTTTTCACAACTGAAAACCCCTTAGCAACCTCTCCTCTTACAAAAAAGGATATCTTCGTGTCAACTATTTGCACCATTTACCTTGCATGTTGAAACTTTTCAAATGTGCAATATAAAAAAATATATATCTAAACATGAATAGCT